>JAPVCB010000036.1:591370-619940 GCA_029606185.1 Paecilomyces formosus
GCCATCCCCAACGCGAAGAACGAAAGCTAGGATGATCTCAGCGAGTGATTGCATATCACTCGCATCATTGATCGCCCATGGGCCATAACGAGTCAATTTCAAAAATTGTGAGGTCTGCCGTTGATGGGTCAAAAACCTCAAGTACCTTCTGTCGACCGTACCTAGTGTCAAATAGACCTCCATCCCATCCTGGGAGACAAGGAATTTCCTAAGGCAATAATTTTTATATCAGCATACCACTTCTATATTTTTTATACTCCACATACCTTCCAATGTCACCACTTGCGGGGCGATGCGCCTGCATGTGCCATGCGGCGATTTGACATCCCTCCTGAAGCTGCACTTGAGGTAGGGCATCAGTTCTATTGCGGGCTTTGCATTCCAGAGGTGCCTCTATCTTCTCCGGTTCTCCCCAGATGGCGAGGCCTCCATCTAGAACGGCAGTATAGCTATCCTGGGCGAAATTGGCTCTCATCCGAAATCTCGTGGCAACCCAGCGCGAACAAACGCCCGGAATTTTCAGGCAGACTGCCTGAAGAAGATTTACCAGTGCGAGGTTCACAATTGCCTCATCCGTCTTTGGAAGCACTGCAGGGGCTGACCCGGCTTGTCCTAGGGACAGGCTGAAGTCCTCGACATTCCTCTGGGCCTCCCGTGGGAGTTCGAAAACTCCCAGGTGGACACCTTGTTGCTGCCCTTGCAGCGCAACTCCGCCATTGTTGTGAACATTCTGTAGGTACGCTTGGAAGTCCACGGAGCCCGCCAGATGTTGCTGGGCCGTTGCCAGGTCTGCACCCAATTGCCAGTCTGTGGGGTTGAACTGAATTGCCCGCCGATGCCGGTACAAGATCCTCAGCAACAGGAATTGTTCAGGTGTTGCTTGGGATGCTGATTTCATGTTCTGCAGGGCGTGAATCGTCATATTCATCAGATTGTTCAATTGGATTTGGTCCTTCCATTCCTGTTCCGTTTCTGGGAATCTGAATCTGGTCGGCATTTTGAGTAACTGAAAAGTAGTTATGTGGTTTTAAGGGTTCAGAAATCTAACAGAAGTTCCAGAAGAGGTGCAATGTGTTCTATGAAGTTTTATGATATTGGATAGAAGATACAAGGGGTTTCAGCCATATAAAGGTTGTAATCACAAAGAAAATCCTGCCTAGACAGAGAGGGATGGTAAAAGCTCGGAGTCTCGAATATAGACACAAAGGAGTGGATACAAACATGTAGGTACAAACAAAACATCTGTGTTACTACCAATTTGAATTACATTTGTAGAGGCAAAGCCAAAGGAAAATTCCACCTCTTAATTAAATACTAGCAGCTTTGGATTACGACTAATTGCTAAAGAAGCAAGGTATACACAGTTACACGACAAGAGTTTGAAATTGGCTAGTCTAGTAGTGACCTGTCTATCAAAACTCTAACTTATTCCACAATTGGCTCATTTTTATATTTAATATTGCTAAAAATAGGTTCTGTAGTTTAAAACTTTCGCGCATAGGGCTAACATTGTGTGCCTTGAAACAGTATGGGCCTTTGGGTCACATAACCCCGAGGAGCATTGCTAATGCTAGACGTGATAGTATAAGAGGATAGTATCGCAAGACTCAGCGTAGAGCCGAAAGCTCGAGGATATCAAGATATGGAAGAGGAACATGTCGGATTCTAGCCCTAGGATAGAGGCGAGCTGTATTCAGCTATCCGAGACATCGGGTAGTCAGCTTCACCTGCCTAGAGCCGAACCACGGATTCAACTCCGTGAACGGGTAGTAGCTGTATACAAACAGCTGCAGGAGTAGCTAGAACCTTCCGTCCACTACCCAGAGTTATTTTATAATAGTTAGATAGATTCTAGAGTCAGAAAAATCTAAGAAACCTAGAGGATTTCTATCCCATACCTATGTTCACGTTACTGCTTCTCTGCCACCGAATTCGACAGAACACTTGGAGTTTGAGCTTAGAATAGAGTTTGAGGATAAGCTTTGTCTTTTATATAACTGATGTGATCATGTCCGAAATCTCGATTAATAATTAGACCTTTCACAGAATATCCCACGTTTCTTCTAGTCACTGGGAAATCACCGCCAGGAAATCAAGAGCAGGAAGGGAATTAAAGATGTAAACATACTAAAGAGAAGCAAGAGAAGATAGGACAAAGTAAACAACCCGGGAGAATGGGTACCGGGAAGTAAAGGTAGTTCAAGTACTTCGAGAAAAAGAGAAGGAACAGGTTAACAGACACCTATGCAAAGACAGACAGAAAGAGCAAGAGAGGGAGGCAGGATGGAGAGACATCTGTTTGCCATCCCCAACTTTCAAAACAAACGCTAAGATGATCACTCTGAGACAAAGCTGTTCGCTGTCTTCTCGTCAACGGTTTGAAGCATATCAAGGGCTGCAGTTAGCAGGGTCAACTAATTAGTTGCTTATATCCTGGATATGTCGTTTGCTCTCACAGGAGCTCGAATATCCCCAGCTGGAGATCGTGGGGTTGGCCTGCCTGCGAAACACCAGCGTCAACGGCGGCATCATGAAGATACGCCTGAAAACCGCCAAAGCTCTGTAGCTGCTGGCGAGCTACCAGAATATATATACGGGCCAAAGTCCCAGTCATTCGCGTCAAACTCATCTGCATCCACGCTATTATATATTACCCTTGAAAGAGGGAATCGAGCTATCAACGCCCAGAAACTGACTCCATTGGTTGCAGAGTATGGATTGAGGTATCCTGAAGATTGGTCTCCCGAACTGCATGGCGCCACTGCTGCTTCGTTGCAGGGAACTGGAATCGTTGGGGCATTTTCTTCAACTGGAAAGTGATGCAGGAAGGTGCGTCCGTTGGGTGTTTTCTGGTGCTGGAAGCTTCCTGGAGGTATGAATCATTTATCCAAGGTGCGTTCTGCCAGGTAAATTTAATAGAAAATATGAATCTCTCAGGATGTTGTTCCTTTCAGATATATTGATCTAGATACTTTGTTTGCCACAGTCGGGAGGCCTCCTGAAATCGAGACTGACGCAAATAGCCGACAAGATGTTCAATAACATATCCCTGAGACCTAACTTCTTTATTTGATATAGTACATAGCCGCATGGAGAGTAGCTAAGGAAAGAGAAGAAAGCCAGTCCTTTATTCATTACGGTAGGGAGGCGCTCCTGAAGCTAAGTTTGACGCAGACAGTAGACAGAATGTTTAATAATATATTTCCAAGAGACTTGGTTTTTTATCTGATATAGTAGGGAAGTTTCATAGAAAGTTTCCAAGAAAAGATAAAGCCAGTTCTTTACTGAATGTGGTAGATATAAGGCATTATGGCTAGTCTATGCATACAAGAGACACAGCAGGCTCCCTCCTAGCGAGGCCAGGGTAGGTGAAATCTGAGATTGGAGGAAGTCATTGCGGACCCGTACTTATAGAGATATCTCAGAATAATCTTCACTCAGATTCTAGATTTGATGCAGCGGGAGGTGCCCTAGATTTATGATCTACGGAGTCACTGCAGACTTGTCACTTGCAACAAGAGATGAGAGATGCATTCACTCAAGATCTTCATTCGATATAGTAGGAAGGGCCCTGCATCTGAGAAGTATGAAGTCACTTTTAGGCCTATCACTTATAGCAAAAGCTCCAATATGCTTTCTCTCGAGTGCACATCTTGGAAAACGACTGATGGTACGTACTTTGGCCTCGAAGCGAAGTATAAATCTGATATCGCGTAAGCCAATTTCCGCATCACTCAGCTCGAAGTGCAGCTCGCGAGAGCCGAGCGCCCCAACGCAAGGAGAAAACGGACATGCATAGACACAGATTCACGGGACAGTGATGGGAAGGAGAAAGACAGGGAGCTCAACTATGAGGAACAGAAAACAAAGAGGAATCGAACCCGCAAACCCTAGATCAGGTCAGCTGTTTGCTGCTGCTTCTCTCCAAGATCGCTGCGAGATCAATTTCTATCGGAGACTGACAAGTCTCGCTTAGGAACGCAGGAGTTGCGCACTTGGAGAATGTAGGTGAACGCCTGTATCATAAACTCGGACGCCATAAGGCAACTGGCCCTACTGAACAAGCCAGTCTGAGATACACCAGAGACAAGTGATTGACTTCGAATGATACCCATTCCCAAGGTGTATATGTGCGTCGATCAAGCCGCCCCAACAGCAGCGCCTGCCACTGAAAAAGCAATCCAGATAGCTGTGAGAACCCCAAGCCTAGGGGGACAGAATCTAAGTCCAATTAGTTACTATGGTTCAAGTAATTAGATGCATGGGTACGTACTCTTCCGAACTAAGACCGATGAACCCCACCCAGAACAGCCACTGCGCGATCCAAAGGAGAAACATGCTGATAACCGCGGCTTTATATAGCCCAGTCGATGGTTTCTGAGAAAGCCAGTGAGCTGAGTTTTGAACAAAGAAAGTGCCATATATCGCGTCAACTCTTCCATCGTGGTTCATCAACGGGGTCTCTTCCGATTTATTGTCCGGGGCCATTATCTCCTCTTCCATTTTCGATGTTGTCTGTCTTCTTGAAATATTAAGATAACCAGATCCCACCGACCTATGGGTCCGATGTCTAATCCACATTAAGTGAACGGGTGTCCCAATAATGATCAGGAGCCATATGAATGCTCCAGCATACATGATTGTTGCGAACCCCACTCTCTCTGCTCCTTCCATACCCCCCAAGTAGAAGTTGTGGACTCGGCCATAGTTGACAGTCATAAGCATGTAATATGATGCAACAAACTGGATGATCATTTCCGCAAAGAAAGACGATGCGGCGGCGGAGAGATTCATTGTTTCAGAGCGCTGTATACCAACCAGCAATATCATCAGCCATGCAAGTCGAGGCATTGAACACCAGAGGATCATCAATTGAGATCGTGGGACATTCTCATAGCCAGGTATATTCTGGACCAGAAAAACATTGAAACAGTTTGCAAGGAGTTGAAGAGCAGCGATGACGGTCCCTCTGATAAACCAACCCCATCGCTGTGGACGCCATATTAGAAATTCATGTGTGATTCGACATATACCTGTTCTCTGGCTGGACAATGCAGCAACGAACGTAGCTATATTGATTAAGGCAAAGCTGCCAAGCTTCCATCCATTTGATGCGCATGTTCTGTACCCTGAATTGTTCCCATCAGTACTATTTGAACTGTTAGATGGTTTGAGAGTCCATCGCCACGGGATCATGTCAAGAGCAGTAGGCTTGGCCAATTGACGCCAGTTATCTGGTAGGCCATGCCAGTCTTGCACATTGCCACAGAGGTCATGGAGCCACTTGACATAGTCTATTCGAGTCTCAAATACCTGGCACAGACCTCCGTAGGAATGATAGCGGATGTCGCGGCAAAAGCAGCCCCGGTCAACTGTGCGCTTGACTTTGCAGTAACCACTTGAGTCAAGCTCACAAGCATCAGTCATACACTGATCAGGAAGCCCAATCGCCTGCTCCGGCATATTCGCGAGACACATAGGCCAATGCCAGTCTTCGATGGCGATATGCGCGAATCCGGTCGTTTGGAGTGTATCTGCCCAGTGATCGGGTAAGTACGTTGATCCACAGGTGGCATTAATCCATAGCCGTTCCTTCGTTAAGTCGATTTGCCGTGACCCTGAACAAGGTTCTTCTTTCCAATCTATAGTGAAGGTGCTGCAGAAGCACTTTTTATCAAAGTAGTTGCCGTCTCGAGTACTATCTCGGGCAAGATCGTAACCAGCAGTTTCGGAATCTAGAGCTATTATGGAATGCCGAGATTCACTGTATTCCCAAGGACGAGCAGCATTGCCGGTATGTTGGGTCGTGCTTGTGAACATACAGGAGGCTACGATATGTTGGAATAGTTCCATTGATTGAGCGGAGGCTGAGCCAGTTAGACAGGTTGGTGCATTGTCAATCACGTTCAGGTCTTCATAGCCTTTCGCTAGGGAGGCTGGAGAGAGACTCTGTAGCTCATTCGTGTCACCGACATTGACAAGCCATGTTCTGCCGGTGACATTCCGAATCCATAGATATAACTGCGCTTTGGCGAGTATTGACCGATCACAGTATGAGAGATAACCATCGAGAATATCGGGCGAAAATTCAACGGCGAGACAGCTGAGCTGAGTCAACCATTGGTGGTGGGTGCAGATAACTCCAAAGTGCGAGGTGCACCGTTTAGAGGTGCATTTTGTCATGGTATCCAACCAGGTAGACTGATTCTGTTGACTGATGCATTGTGGCATCGGAGGCAAATCTTCCGGGTTGACCCAGCCATTGTAAGTATTTTGAGCAGTGAGAGGACGATTCTCCCCATTATGACTACGGGCAGCTGTATAGCGCGCTTCTGCGGCACGGCTGTTGGTATCAAAAATGACGGGGTTTTCGAGCAAGGAAATACCTCTCGCACTGACCGCAGCCGTCAACAAGAAAAGGCACGTACTAAACAATTTCATCTGACTGATAGTGTTGGGGTGTTTTGTCTTCTAAATGCTGTGAAAAGATTGATCTGCGAAAAATGATTCTCCAGCGCGGGGTTGCAATGCATTTGTGGCGTCATTCATTTGCCCACATGATCAGTGGTTTCAACTGCGTGAGGATCGAATAGATCGCAATTATCATACCGTAACTTCACCGCCCTATAAGAATTATTGTAATTCAAGGAAGATCCGCTAATATAGCGCTGGATTTTGATTTGGCAGACCCCATGAAAAATTTCAGCTTCGATTCAAAATGGGATAGCGACTTATTTTATTATTTTGATATACATAGTTACACGACAAAAGTTTGAAACTATCCAGTAGTAACCCGTCTATCAAAATTTTCAATTATCCAACAATTAGCTCCTTTTTGTATTTAATATTGGTAGAAATAGGTTCTAGAGCTTATCATGGTACAGTTAATAGGTACCTAGTTGGGATAACAATGGGTGTTGACACAAATAGAATGCAGGAGTCCTCTAGTTTCGAACTTTCGCGCGTAGGTAGCTTAAGTATGTACATACTTAGGTGCCGCCTTGGCGCAAGGAACGCATTCGAAACAAGCTTCAGACCATGACTTTCTAGAACATCTAGACAGCTTCAGGCTTTAAGCTCCCAAGTGATAAAAATAAACCACCCATATTAAGCAGCTTGTTCGTTTGCTGCATCCGCTCTCAAACTTGCCGACCATGAGGGGTAAATTTTATGTAAGCATAGTTCCCCCTCATGCGTAACCTGAAGCGGAAGGACCACCGTTTTATCCTCCCCTCATGGTACCCCTCATCAGTATAACACGGATGGATCTGATATGGAGTCGCGCCATACGCGATTCGCTATTAATATTCTGCATCTAGCAGGTTTTCGACCTTGAGCTTGATAACTTCTCTGGTGTTCTGTCCCCAGGCCGTTCATGACTTCATGCTTGCGTTGCGTACGGGAACATGTCCGTACAGCTGGACATCCGGAGTTTCCGTAACTTGAGGACAATGCTGTCATCGCATACGACTACATTGCCGCGTTCGTCGTTCTGTGGCCGAACGATGCCCGAAACTATGCGAGAGATAAAGGATGCGCATCCTATTTAACAATTGAGTCTCTTTTGTAGAAGGGCGTATGGACTTGACAGGATACAGCGATCCGTATATATATAATCCTATTAAAGAATACAACCATTCTCTGTTTTTGATTCCCTACATTCATATTGTTAATTCTTTAATTCCTTAGTCAATGGCTCGTCCAAGAGAACGCGTTCTGATCCTGGGAGGCGGCTGGGCAGGATTCGTCCTCTCGCGCCATCTCTCGCCGGCAAAGTACGACATAACCGTTGTATCACCGAGACAGAATTTCGTCTTCACTCCCCTCCTGTCGGAAGCGACAGTCGGGACTCTCGAGTTCTCACATGTCGTTGAACCTGTTCGAGACCGGAGACAACGCATCAATTTCGCGCCAGCAGTGGCGCGGAGCGTCGACTTTGCGAACAAGAGGGTATCTTGCGAAGCTAGTATCGTGCAAGGACAAGCGACGGATATTGTGGTGCGATCGGAGCCAGAGAAGGTGGAGAGTACTCGGGATATGAGAGGAAAGGAACTAGACATCCAGAGATGGCGCCAAGGTACCAAATTTGAACTCGACTACGATAAACTCGTGATCGCGACTGGGTGTATCACGAATACATTCAACACCCCCGGGGTGCAGGAAAACGCTTTGCTGTACAGAGATGTCGAAGACGCGCGAAGAGTGCAGAGGCGAATCAGGGAGTGCTTCGAGCTGGCCGTGCTGCCCAACAAGCCCGAGGAGCTGCGCACCCATCTGCTTCATTTCGCTGTCGTGGGCGGAGGTCCTACGGGTATCGAGTTTGTCGGACTCCTGGCTGACTATATCCGGAGGGACTTGTTGAAGTACTATCCGCAAGTGAAGGATCGAGTTCGCATCAGTCTGTACGATGTTGCTCCAAAGATATTGGGCATGTTCGATGAATCTCTTTCAACATATGCCATGGAAACGATGAAGCTGCAGGGTGTCGAGATCAAGACTTCTCACCACATCGAGGAACTACGATGGGGAGAACCTAACAAGCCTACGATACAAATGGATCCGAAATCTTGCTTGACGTTGAAGACCAAGGAGGACGGAGAAACAGGAGTGGGCATGTGCGTTTGGGTTACTGGAAATGCGATCAATCCATTCATTAAAGAAGCATTGGCCGATATCAACGAGTTCCCAGAAGCCTCAGTCACGAAAAGACCCAGTGACCTGGCCCAAGACACCAAGCCAACAGGCTGGAAAGTGAAGAAAAACCCCAAGACCGACGCATTGCTTGTGGACGGCCACTTTCGAGTCCAGCTGGAGGCAAAGGATGGAACTACCGCAGCCATGAACGACGTCTTCGCGATTGGCGACAACGCGATGCTGGAACACGGGTCTCCACCAGCAACAGCAATTGCCGCGAACCAAGAGGCGAAATACCTGGCGCAGAGACTGAACAAGAACGATTTCGACCATGCTGCGAAATTCAGCTTCCAAGATATGGGTCTCCTGGCGTACATCGGCGATGATAAGGGGCTGATGCAGATGCCGCATACGGAAGTGACCGAGAAGAGCAAGATGTTTCCCGAGGGTCTTAAGGGCAGAACTGCTTGGCTGGTATGGAGAGGTGCATACCTGAGCTTGGTCCTCAGTTGGAGGAACTGTTTCCTCATCCTGATCTATTGGGTCCTCTCGCGCCTGTTTGGACGGAGAATACAGTGATTTCCGGTCGCTTCGACCAATCGTGTAATATATATATACGTCTTGATATAAACCGATGTATAGCCTTTAGTTAGTGAAATAATACAGGTGAATTACTTATTTTGAATCGAAGATCATAATGCCGACAGTAAAAATATCCCTAGAAAGACGAATAGCGATGGTGCCAACACATACTAATCATCTTCTCTCAGTTTCCCCCGACCTAGTTCGCGATTATAAGCGGACAAAAACATGAAAGGCGTGCTATGATAGCAGCTAGCTCAATCTGAAAATGGGAATTTTACTTTCTCGATCTCGACCTCCCACGTGGTTTAACGACAAGAGCCAAAACTCTGGATCGCGGAACATTGCAGCGACATGACGACAGGTTGACCACACCGTCTACGTTATAATTGAAACAAAAAGTAAGATGTCGGCAATCATGCTTCTGAATAATTGAAGATAAGAACTATAGTTCACATTATTGTATATTCTATCCAATTTGCCCATTGCGCTTAGAGCAGGGGCATCATATTCCTTAAATCACAAACGGAAGAGGACTCGACTATACAGATAAAGATGTCGCAGATGGGAGAACGCGGGGCTTTCAAGCCTCCCCAGACTCCCCAGAGCCAGGAGAAGCCGGGGTAGGGCCCTGGCTATTATTATTTAATTGTCGAAGACAGTTTCTAATCGAATCCCAGATTGGAGAAGAACATGTTGCCGCCGAGCGAAGCGACCAAACTAGAGAGCTGTGGGGACTTTGTAGAATATACTGGATCTGGAAGGTTGAAGGATAAAAAGGTTCTCATTACTGGAGGAGAGTATGTCTCCGGGAAGATTGGGCCATTGCTTTAGAGCAACAGACCATCAGGGGATTTATCTGCACTGGGTTTATGCTAACTTTATCATAGCTCTGGAATTGGCCGTTCCATAGCCGTATTGATGGCTCGGGAAGGCTCTGATATCACGATCGTATACCTTCCTGCTGAGCAGGAAGATGCGATAGAGACTAAGAAGCTCGTCGAAGCAGAAAAAAGAACATGTCATCTGTTCGCTGGAAACTTGATGGATAATGAAACATGCAAGAGGGCCGTGGACGACCATATCAAGAAGTGAGTTATATATTAGATGGCGACGGAAGCCTTGAATTTTCGTACTGACGTTGCCATTGGACAGCTTCGGAAAGCTCAATGTCCTCGTGAACAATGCCTCGCAACAATTTATGTGCAAGGACTTTACGCAGATTGACCTGGATCAGGTCGAGAGAGTCTTCAGGAGCAACATCCTCCAGATGTTCGCCATGACTAAGTTCGCGCTTCCTCATTTGCACAAGGGTGATTCGTATGTTGTGGTTCTATCCATGACGTGGAGCTTGAAGCTAAGAGAAATCTGTAGGATCATAAATAATACATCGATAACGACCTTCCGTGGCTCTTCCAGTATGGTAGATTATTCAGCTACCAAGGGTGCAATTGTGGGTTTCACGCGGTCGCTGGCTGTTCAGCTAACCCCGAAGGGTATCCGTGTCAATGGCGTTGCGTAAGTTCTCTGCTCAAGTTCTCGATCCGGACTGGCATAAAACGGGCTGACACTCTTTGATAGACCAGGAGCCGTCTACACTCCTATCCAGCCAGATACAAGGTCTGCAGAGCAGATGAAGGACTTTCACGCCAAGGGACCCTTGGGACGGCCAGCACAGCCAAGTGAGATAGCTACCTCTTTCGTGTTCCTGGCTAGCATGGATGCATCGACTTACTGTAAGTTCTCATCGACTCTCGACTCATGTTTTGCGCGTCTCCATCACTAGATTGTGTACTGACCACCCATTTCCGAATAGATGGACAGATCCTGCACCCGTACCCAATTGGCGATTGACAGGTTAGCAACACGGCTCTGAAGGAAGAGGAACACGAGTAGCCCAGAAAATAATATTTACATGGTATCCAATTAATGATCTTGAAATTTTCAGTAATACATTATCATCGTAGCTGTCAAGCAGAAGGCTTTGCAGACCTTCTATGGTCTTATGAATGCAACGCAATATGAGCTTTCGATCGTAAGTGAAGTCCAACTAGAGGAATGTGGCCGCCAGGTGTAATTTGGTCAGTAAAGGAGCCAGGGCTTGGCCTTCTTTAGCACTTCGTCCCATCCGTCTTGGTTGTTCCATATGGCGACACTTTCGACCTCGTTTCGGCCCAACTTCAGTCCGTTGTAGAGATGCTGGACAGCAAAATTAGTACGATCCCTTCTTTGAATTCTACCTATTAGCGATGATGAAGTTACGACTTACTGGAAACTGGCCCTCTCCAGCTCTTGGTCCGCACACCTGGCCATCGGGGTCCTCCCATCGGATATCCTGTTCTACACGGTCATACTCGATCCGTAGGATATACACCAGCGGTTCGTCCCTGAAGAAGTACTTGAGCGTATTGGGAATCTGGTGAGCCGTCGACAGATGAATAAATCCGGAGCGCTGGTCCATGAGGCTGACGGGAAGACGGTCCGGAAGAGGCTCGGGGACCCGGCTAGTCGAGGGGACTATCTTATAAAGATAGCGAGGCGGCGGAAGGACGTCCATTGTTCTCTCTTCTTTTTTGCTTTCTTTGCTTTCCTATCTTATACGCGTTATCTCTCTTTAACCTGACCTCCCAGCGGTTCTCTCCCTCGTGTTTAATATAGGTACCTAATGTAGGAAAGGAACTGAAAAATTTTCTCTGGAGCACCTATGTAAGGAAGGTGAACGAATGTTCCTTCTTGTCTTCGCTGGGTCTGGGTCAGGACCCCATCTGATCTGATCTGATCGGCGCTGGACGAGGTCAGCGCCAAATATTCAAATGTGAGCGATGATGACAACCTGAAGTCGCGATTGGCGGAACGGGCCAATGGCACCGCTGGGCTGGCGAGGTCTTGGCATGTTTCCACGACAAGTGCCCACCGCCGGCTCACGTCCCACAAGTCGGCATTTGTGTGATTGAGTGTTCTTCCGTGGTCGGAAATTCGCATTTCCTCATCGCCAGCACCGCGAAGACTCTGGTTGGCCATGATCGGGGTCTATTTCCCACACAAGCATACGAAGACTTAGGATAGTCATTGGGGTTAGGTGAGAGTCATGGTTGTATGTACTTGAGAACGAATGGCAAAGGCGGATCACACATCAGTAACGTACTCAAGTTTTGCCATTATTTAAGCATGTATTACTAGCATACTTACGAACAGTATAAAGCATCAAGTCGACATACATGGGTGGTATGTATACGTGCTACAATTGAGCGTGGGACATACAAGTTACATTTGGGATCCCTCCGTGAAATGTCAGTTTCTGACCTGCCGGATTCCTATGGCTTGAAGTCACTTTTGTCTCTAGGAATGGGCAAAAGTATAAATGAGCTAAATCGCCCAAGTTGGGTTCTAGACAACTTGATCGAGCAAGTGTTAGCTGCGCTTGTGGAGTATGCATGTAATTCGTGGCATCAGGTACATTGTATGCCTGTCAATCGATGGTATCTTCTCAGACTACGGAGTACCCTATGCAAAATAGACCCTAGTTCATGAGACGAGGAACTCGAGGCTGCCAGTTCAACACAAAAATGGAGGCATGACTCCACATACTAGTCCTACATGGTACGTAGTAGACAAGTTCCACTCCACGCGCTTATTGACGCTATAAATAGTCTCTAAATCATATATGGAGTATGGGGTATACTCATCTCAATGATTGCCACGGCTACTTCTTAAGTTATCGCACTTAAGTGTCAAGGCCTATATAGAAGCGGTCCATCTCGCAGTCAGAGGCCCCTAATATCCCCGTTCGTATTAGAATTATGCATTTGCGGCGCGTCTGCGTATGATGGGTTGGCGACTTATGATGATGCCTTCTGAAGTCCTGAACATACGCATATCAAGCAGAAAAACGCCGTCTGGCCGCGCAATTGAGACAAGAAAAGCATTAGTATTGTCTAGACATATACTGACCAGGAAGCCATGTGGTGGAATACTTCTGCTTATGGCCCCAATATCATCGGTGTTGCCAACGTAGTGCCTCCCACAGTACGAATTTCTGGAAGAATGGATGAGATTTCGGAGCTCGCTGGTTGAAGGCGTCGATTCATTAGTTTCATTGTGGGCACTATCGCGGAATATTTTACGATGGCAGTCCGATTATTCCCATTGCTGTCGCTACTGCGGCTCGAGCTAAGTACCACGAAATGGAGGGCTGTGGCGCTATTATAAATTCATCGTAGAACTGAGATCCTCCGCTATAGCTTCCATAATTACCGGACGAATGGATACTGGAAGTTTGTCATAGTTCGTGGACCTAGTTAGTATATGGTGCTGCTAGTCATAGGGGTTGAACGTTCTGTTCTGTTTGTCAGCCAGCTCTAGCAACGTTGCTTCAACAGGAGTCACGACAATTCATGATTGCTACTGTGAGCCTTGAGGTTACAGCAGTGGATTCCTGGTCTTAGCTCTCAGCCCCAGCTCGGGTCTGTGGCTGCAACCACCGCTGCACTCGACCTCGGGCCTCGTCGTGGTCCATCCACATTCTCCATACGAGGCCCGGGGCGTACCTAGGTACTGACTGGCAGTAGCACCAAATAGTAGGGAGATCAAGCACAGGCCAAGATCGTGGATGAGATCTCCAGACCGCCCTGGACTAGCGACGAAAGTGCACAACTCACGGAGGCTTAGATGACCCATCAGAGACGCCGGGCGAGGGGACGGTCGTCGAGCCACTATTGAAACGGAATCACCAGGACAGATAACAAGACAGCTAGTGAGTAGTAACAATCATCAGCCTCTCCGGTTGTCGCCGGGAAAAGCAAAAAAAGCGCATTGACGCGATGTAAACATGGGAAAGCCTGCGGCGGCTGAGCTATGCCGCTTCGGGAGATTTGTTTATCGCCTGAGGTCGCCCGGCTCCTTCCCCGCCATCAACCAGCTGGCCGGCCCGATCGAGAAAGAATCAAATCTCCAACTTGGTTACAATCCTCAGGACGGCCGACTTCGTGATACCCTTTTTCTTTGTTGTTTCTCTGGGAGGGACCTCTGGTGTTGACACTTGAGCTTGCAGTGCTGTCTTCGTTTGGCATCTAGAAAAAAAGAAAGGAAGATACCCTGCCCTTGCGTTTCTATTGGAGCGGGCAACGCCGCCCTTGATTCAGCATTCCTGCGCACCTCATCGCGCACCTTCGCCCAAACACCCCATCCTGCTCTCAACTGCTTCTGCGAGGAAGCAGGTATGCGTTTTGAGGACAGGATCTCCGTCTTTTGATCGATCCTTGCATTCCTGCCTAGCCAGTTGCGTGCGTGATGTCCGACCACTTGCCATCCTTCAGAAGATCTCAGACGGACGTTACGACCTCGGCGCCTAGTCCTTTTCGCCATGGGTCAACGGCCTCAACCAATTCATCGATCTACTCTGTCTATTCGAATTCTTTTGCGCCCAGCCGTACCAGCACGATATCTTCAAATGCGTCTATCGGGTCAGTCTTTGGGAGCTTCGCGCATAAGAGAGGGAAGAGCGAATTGACCAACATGGCGTCTGCGACAATTAGCCAAACATCAGCGGCGGACCGGCCACCTAGCGCTGGGGAGACATATGGAAATATACGCCGTTCACTGAGGCCGTTACCACAAGTCCCTAATGCTACGCCGCCGCAGACAAAATATATACCCTACCGTCCGCCTGGTCATAATAGAAGCCAAACCCTGGATGAACGGATTTTTCCCAAGGACTACAGGCCGATAACACCGGAAGCCCGTCCGATGTCCCGGCAAGAAAACGAGCCTCTGAGGAGCGTAGACGCCGCCGCCTACAGTCCTCCCGCTTCTCCTCATAGCATATCTCCTCGCACCAGGGTGAATCATGCTTACTCCGCGTCTACTCCACATCCTCCTCCATTGACTACTGCTCTTACCGCTCCCGAGCTCGAGACTTTTCAGAAATCTTCCACCGGCCATCTCCGTACGCTTTCCAAGATTGCTCAGTCAGGTGAGGGCGGGGAGTTTTCTATAGATCGTTCCCCTTCGGTGGTAGGTCTGCAGGGGAGACGGCGCCTCAAACGTGCTGATTCCGGAAATGGAAGCGGTAGTGGAAATGGCACCAGGAGGAAGAATACTTCGTCGTGGGCTGCCGGCAATTGGATGGATAAACAGCGACAATTCCTTCAGGCCTACGAGTACTTGTGTCACATTGGAGAAGCCAAAGAGTGGATCGAAGATGTGATCCAAAAGCCAGTGCCACCCATCGTTCAACTGGAAGAAGCGCTTCGAGATGGAGTGACGCTTGCCGAAGTTGTGCAGGCGCTATGTCCAAATCGTACGTTCCGAATATTTCGCCATCCGAAACTACAATACCGACATTCCGACAATATCGCACTGTTCTTCCGATACCTAGAAGAGGTAGAACTGCCTGACCTTTTCCGGTTCGAATTGATCGATCTCTATGAGAAGAAGAATATCCCCAAGGTCATCCACTGCATTCACGCATTGTCATGGCTGCTGTACAAGAAAGGAATCGTCGACTTCCGCATTGGAAATCTGGTTGGTCAACTTGAGTTTGAGCACCACGAACTGGAGCAAATGCAAAAGGGCCTGGACAAGTCAGGCGTCAGTATGCCTAGCTTTTCTGGCATGGGTGCTAGCTTTGGCGCAGAACCGGAACCAGAACCAGAGCCAGAGCCGGTTGAATCAGAGGAAGAAAGGATCGACAGGGAACTGCGAGAGAACGAAATGTCTATTATCGACTTTCAGTCTCAGATACGCGGTGCATTGTTGCGGGTGAAACTCGGCGACGTCATGAACAACCTGTGGGACGTCGAACATCTGATTATCGATCTTCAGTCAAGGATCCGTGGCGACTTCACACGCCAGATCATGGAATTCAGGCTGAGCATGCGTCGATTTGCAATCAACCTTCAAGCAAGCTGCCGCGGCTTCATCGTGCGATCAAGGCAGCGAAAGAATGAGGACTGGTGGAAGGCAAAGGAGTCGGATATTCTCAGACTGCAAAGTCTCGTGCGGGCAGGCAAGGCTCGCGCCGAGGTCAACTATATCAAATCACAAATGCGACGAGAAGAGTCAGGCATTAAGTCTTTCCAGGCAGCTATCAGAGGTGCCCTACAAAGGAAGCAGGCATATGAGCAGATCGAGGAGACGAGAGACTCTGAGGAACAAGTTCAGGGCCTACAAGCCGCAATCAGAGGAATGCTTAGTCGCCAATCAATCTCGGCCTGCAAATCGGCGCTCAGAGCAGAGAGCTCCCTTATTACCGTTCTACAAGCGAACGCACGGGCAATGGCCACCCGAGCTGGTTTGGCTGAACACCGGGATGCTTTGGCCGGATTTAGCGACAAGTGGCTTACTTTGCAATGTATCTCCCGCGCTTCTGCCGTGAGGGAGAGCCTTCGACAGCTTCGAAATCTCTTGCACGATCAAGAGCCTTCGGTCATATCCCTTCAGAGCGCCATAAGAGCCAAGGCACTTCGATACGATATCGAAGACCAGAAAAGGTCTTTGGCAGAAAATGAAGCTTCAGTGTTGGATCTCCAGTCCTCAATCCGAGGATTCCTACTACGTCGGCATATCGAAGCTGACCGCCGCGCCTTACAACAAGAGACGGCCCTGTTGACAAAACTCCAGGCATTTAGTCGGGCTGCCATCCTCAGACAAAACATCCGTGATATACAATCTCAGCTGGAAGCTTGCACTCCCGAAATTATTGAGATCCAGTCTTCTGCTAGGGCCATGCTTTACCGCTTCCAACTCGAACGGATGCTCACCGATCTCTATATCCAAGAAGATGCTGTCGTTGAACTTCAGGCGTGGATCAGGGGCAGTCTCGTCCGCTCACGCTTTGAAGAAAAACGCCGATTTTTCCGTGAGAACATGGAAAAAGTGATCAAAGTTCAAAGCTTCGTGAGAGGCAAGATTCAGGGTCAAGCGTATAAGAGCCTCACCAGTGGCAAGAACCCCCCGGTTGGAACGATCAAAGGCTTCGTACACCTTCTCAACGACAGCGACTTTGACTTTGACGAAGAAATTGAATTTGAACGACTGAGAAAGACAGTCGTTCAACAGGTTCGTCAAAATGAAATGGCCGACCAGTATATTACCCAGCTGGATATCAAAATCGCACTTCTTGTCAAGAACAAGATCACTCTTGATGAGGTTGTTAAGCACCAGAAGCACTTTGGTGGCCACGTCGGAAGCCTTCTGCCCAACACAGACATTTCCTCGAAGGATCCTTTCGATCTCAAGGCGCTAAACAAGACATCCAGAAGGAAACTGGAGCAGTATCAGGTACTATTTTTCCTGCTTCAGACCCAGCCACAATACCTTGCCAAACTGTTCCGCAGACTGCGGGAACAGAACACGGCCGAGAAAGAGTTTGAGCGGATTAAACACCTGATGATGGGTCTGTTCGGATATTCCCAGAAGAGGAGAGAGGAATATTATCTGATCAAGCTGATTGTCCGCTCCGTAAAGGAAGAAGTTGAGGGATTCGATTCCCTTCAGGAGTACATGCGCTGTAATTTCTTCTGGAACAAGCTCTCTGGAGCGTACGTCAAATCTCCCAGGGACCGCAAATTCATGCGGGATGTGCTAGGCCACTTAGTGAAGGAGACCGTGGTCGAAAACCCTGACCTGGACCTGGAGAGTGATCCGATGCAGATATACCGTTCTGCGATCAGCGATGAAGAACTTCGCACCGGTAGGCGAAGTTGGCGTCGCCCTGATGTGCGGAGAGAAGAAGCAATTAGGGACCCGGAGACGAGGGCCACGTTTATCAGCCACCTGCAGGATCTCCGTGACATCGCCGACCAATTCTTCAGTGCTTTCGAGGATCTACTGATCCGAATGCCGTTTGGTATTCGGTACATCACGCAGCAGATGTACGATGCCCTGCTGAAGCAATTTAGTGACGAGGATCCTGGCTTCATTCTCCAAGTTGCAGGGTATTGGGTCTGGAAGAACTATTTCCAACCAGCGATGCTCGAGCCAGAGAAGCATGGAATCGTCGACCGGGGCTTGACCCAGAAACAGAAGAAAAACCTGGGAGCTGTCTCAAAGGTTGTTTCGCAGATCGCCTCCGGGCGGCTATTTGGAGGAGAGGATGTCTACCTGCAGCCGCTTAACACGTATGTCGGGGAGTCAATCCAGCGCCTGGGCCATCTGTGGGGTAATAGTATGTATCAGGATATCCCTTTCGCATTTGCACAATATACCTAACTTCATCCCAGTGATCTCTGTCCAAGACGCTGAGTCGTATTTCGACATTGACGAGTTTAACGACCTCTACGCCAAAACAAAGCCGACTCTATATATCAAGATGTCTGACATATTCTCTATTCATCAGCTTGTGGCATCAGAAGTGACCTCCATCTGCCCCCACCCTGATGATATTTTGAAAGAGGTCATTCGTGATCTCGGAAACGTGAAGACAAACGAAAATGAGTTGATGAGTGTCAGCACTTCTGAGATTAGTCTGACTCTTCTCCCTAAACTCCACAATGTCGAAGGT
This sequence comes from Paecilomyces formosus, assembly GCA_029606185.1. Classification (NCBI taxonomy): domain Eukaryota; kingdom Fungi; phylum Ascomycota; class Eurotiomycetes; order Eurotiales; family Thermoascaceae; genus Paecilomyces; species Paecilomyces formosus. Next base: position 610,089 of record JAPVCB010000036.1, read on the forward strand.
AGGATGACCTCGATAATCTCACTGGAATTGCAGCTGACCACGAATAGATCCCGAGGCTGAAGTCAAGGCCCTTCTTATGGAAACCAAGCGCTGCATCCTCTATATCATCCGTGTCCAATCCGGCGAGAATCTCATGGACATCATGATCAAGCCGCCAACTATAGAGGATGAAGAACGATGGCAGACCATTGTTCGCGATGAGTTATCCGCCAACAATAGACGCAAGGGTGCTTACTCTGAAGCCAACACATTGATCGACATTGGTGCCATGACCTATCCTGAACTTAAGCGAACGGCACTCGAGAATATCGTACAGCTTGAACGTGCAGGCAAGATCAACCGTCATAACAACTACCAAGACTTGTTGAATGCAATCGCAGTCGACATCAGGACCAAGCATCGGCGGAGAATTCAACGGCAGCGCGAACTGGATGGCGTTCGCATGACGCTGGCGCGGTTGAACGACCAAGCCACATACCTGGACCAGCAGCTCAAGACCTACAATGACTATATTGAGCAGGCAATGATCACCCTGCAGAACAAGAAGGGAAAGAAGAGATTCTTGATGCCATTCACTAAGCAATGGGACCATGAACGTGAACTGCAGAAGTCTGGACGCGTCTTTAAGTTCGGCTCTTTCAAGTACTCGGCACGCAATCTCGCCGATAAAGGTGTCTTGGTTCACTGGAAGGGCTATACGGAACGCCAATGGGACCGCGTCGATTTGACAATATCAAGTAACGAAGTCGGCGTGTTCACTCTCGACGGAAGCAGCGGTAATATGATGATCCCCGGGGCCAACGCCCAGGTACCACTGGACGACCTGTTGCAGGCGCAGTTTAACAACACCCAGTTCCTAGACTTCTTCGAGGGTCATCTACGGGTTAACGTCAACCTTTTCTTGCATCTGATCATGAGGAAATTCTATAACGAGTGAACACATTATGAGTTATTTTGTATGGGAAGATTATGAACTTGATGCCCTTGGCCATTTACGGACATATGACTGCTTCCATGATACCCCAACCACCCAGTGAAGGACATGTCGGTCAGATCTCATGAACGGTGCTATCTGGTCTAGAGAGGAAGGTGGATCGGAAGCCCCGGGGCTGGTGTTTATTTGGAGATATTGTTTGTACTGCATGTTTGGGATTCCTTTCTCCATTTTATTCTGTCAACGACTGTAGGGGAAGCCAATTTTTGCCCGCTTGGGCAATGTTGTCGGGCCCCGAGACGGTGCTGGATTTTTCAACTAGGTTTCACGATTATTTTACCTTTTATGTACGTATTTGAGCTGGTAGTATTATATTCTAGGTGATATCCAAATAGTATGAATCACGATTTCTTCTAGCAGACTCCTGTTCACTAAATATACCTTAGCTTTCCTTTTTTGACACTGTAGTTGATCACGACTCTGCTTGGAGGGCCGGACTCTCAATTGTACCTTCTGATAGCAGAGCCAAGTGCTGGTTCTGCCCCTAGTTGTGTCTGTTGACTCTGCGCTGTTTCGGCCTAATATCGACCTGCGCGTGGCCGAGAGTTTTAAGGGGAGCAAAAGGGGCAGTGCGTTCGACCAAGTATTGGTATTTTCATATTCCCATCGAGAGATTGCATGAGGCGCATGATATTTTTATGGCTAGCCGTAGAGGGATCTTAGTCCCATTTCATCAAATAATACTTAGAGCAAAGCTGTCCTGGATAATCCAGTATTGGCAGATATACAACTGCTTAAGCCTGAACGAAACGAAACGCGGCGAACAATCGGAGGTCTGCACGTGACCCTGCGGGCGGCTTTGTTGGCCTCTCGTCGAGAGCGCCAGAGATGCCCGATCCACGCTGAGCCTCCGCATCCTCCGACGCAGCGTAGCTCAGATCTCCCTTTCCTCTACCCCGTCTGCGTTGCCTCGCGCTCTGTTCTCCCCTGTGTTGACAGTTCCCGCCAGAGACTGGCTCTTCTCAATTGTATTATAGTACACTACACATCGCAAGGGAGAGAGATCTGTTGTTGTGGTCGGCGCCATGGATTTCTCTAGTCTTAAGGACCAGGTCAGCAACCTGACCCTGTACGACATCAAGGCAGGAGTCCGGAAAGTTCAGAATGGTACGTTTGCGTTATAGGAATTGGGATTAGTCTCCTGGAAGAGAGGAGGGATTGGATTACATATACTAACTTCGGGACGCCTCTAGCTGTCATGAACTACACTGAAATGGAGTCGAAGGTTGGTCGCCACGCGAACACCGCGGCTGCGGAGGATCGAACCGTACGACTTACGCGCATTGTGACAGGTCCGAGAAGCTACTAATAATGAGCCATGGGGTGCTTCGTCCACGCTGATGCAGGAGATCGCCAATGGAACACATAGCTAGTCAGTCGCAACAGCTTCCCCGATATCGGTTTCATCGATTTTGGGATATTGGGATGAGTTTGACTGACATTGATCGTTGTTCTGTTATAGCCAGCTGCTGAACGAGATCATGCCCATGATTTACAAGCGATTTACGGAGAAGAGCGCGGAGGAGTGGAGACAGATATACAAGGTATGGGACGAGCCCCTTGCTGGACTGGGTGCGGATCAGGTCGCATTTGATGATGCAGATGTTGACTGTTGATTTTTGTCTCTAGGCGCTCCAACTTCTCGAGTTCCTCGTCAAGAACGGTTCAGAACGGGTTGTCGATGATGCGCGATCACATCTGTCCCTTCTGCGCATGCTACGCCAATTCCACTACATCGACCAGAACGGCAAGGATCAGGGAATCAACGTCCGTAATAGGGCGCAGGAGCTAGCGAAGCTCTTGGGCGATGTCGACCAGATCCGTGCGGAGAGAAAGAAGGCCCGCGCAAACCGGAACAAATTCGGTGGAATTGAAGGTGGTCTTGGTTCCCGGGGAGGTCTTTCTGGATCAACTGGGAGATACGGAGGCTTTGGTAGCGAGTCCCTTGGCTATGGAGGATACAGTGGAGGTGTCTACGGTGACGGTGGCGGCTTTGGAGGAAACACGAGCGACTTTCAGGACACGGGGCGAAGAGGCAATCGGTTCGAGGAATATGATGAATACGATGAAGCGGATGCGGCCCCCAGTCAGCGCCGTGTAGCGAGCCAGCCACGTGCGACGAGAGAGACGAAGCAGCCTGAGAAGCCTAAGGAGGAGGTTCCGGATCTGTTTGACTTTGGAGATGAGCCTGTTACGACGTCGTCTTCAACTGCTGCCGGCAAGCAGCCTGCTGCTGGCAATGGCTTGCTCGATGATACCGCGGATGATGATGACTTCGACGACTTCCAGTCTGCAACTCCAGCACCTGCTGCGCCCGCCGCTCCTCAGCCTGCTTCATCTAATCAGTTCTCTATTGCTCCTCCATCATCCACTGCGTCGACTACTCAGTTCGCCGCGCCCAAGCCTGTGTCGGGCACTCAGAATGCTAACTTGACTAATCTTGTCGGCATTTCTTCTATTACTCCCACGCCAACCGGCGGCAGTCTTGCTTCTCCAATGTCGCCTCAAGGTTCCCTGGCGTCTCTGCAATCAAGACAACAACCAAAGCCGACCGGCTTCCAGGCACCAACACCGAACTACTTCACGTCTGTTTCCGTTGCAACCACAGGCCAGCCTACGAGCGCTAGAGCCAGTGTGGCTTCTGCCTCCTCTATCACCTCCCCTGCATCATCCCACAAGCCCTCAGCCTCCACCTCCAAGGCCGGCGGTGACGCTTTCGGCTCGCTCTGGTCTGCTGCCAGCGCGAGTGCAGGCATCCAGAAGAACTCTGCCTCGCAGAACAAGGGCCCCAACCTGGCAAGCCTCTCCAAGGAGAAGGCCAGCGCCGGCATCTGGGGAGCCCCCGCTCCGTCCGCGTCTACCACCACCTCGACGTCTTCAACGCCAGCTTTTGGCCAGTCCAAGCCGCCGCAGCAAGGACACAAGCCTAGTGGCTCTGCTCTGGATGACCTACTAGGATAGACGAGCATATATCTCGCTTAACCTCTTGTCTCGTAATGAAATATTCGACCATCATACTAGGACAGTCATATTACCCAGTCAGCAGCAGGCTGCGCGCATCACGAGCGAAAAAGAAGAACAGCAAATAGGTACATAGATAGAGTCATACCTATCTCTTATCTTGAGCAGTGAACAAATCTCCCTTACAGCGAGAGACGAGAGCCTTATTTCCTATTGCTTTGCTTCTTCTTTTACATTGAACTTGGACTTAAACTCACAGCGGTTGTTCCCAATTTGCTTTTCTTTCCTATCTGCCTTTCTTTTTGAACCTATTCCACCCATGATTCACCATTGAGTAAGTAAAAAACTAGTTGTATTTATTTTCCTCTCCAGTCCCATCTTTTTATTTATGGCCATGAAAAGGGAATTCCATTATTACTATTATTATTATTATTATCACTCTATCCCGCCATCAAGATATTAGATGGATTTGCTATCTTTTCTATGCTTGTCATTTCTGCTCCAGCTCACGTCTTCGGAAGGTTGGATTAACAGATTCCCATTTCTTTCATTGATTACAAGGCTACGAGCTGTCGATAGGAGTCCGGATACGTAAAGTGTAAATAAAAAGCAGCATTTCTCTTTCTGCTCTTGTTTTATTCGCTTGTTTTTCAATAGGTACTAAAAAGGAAAGTAGGGCAAAGAGATCATTAAAACCATTCATGGAGATAAGCAGAATACTATACGTGCATTAGTAACTCGGATCCTAGTCGAATTTGCATCAATATGAGTGTGGGGTACTCCTAGATAACAGATATAACTGTGGTAGTATATATGACTCGAGATGATGAAGCCTGAGATAAAGGCATTCTTTTTCGAATCGTCGACCCTATTCCACTAAGCTTCAGGTTTCAGCCTTCAATTACTTCTATTAACCTGCTTGGGTCTCCTGCCTACGGACGGAAATACTATTGTCGTAACGGTCTACCGAAACCGAATACCGGCTCAACCTATCAACAATCCTATTAGTTAATCTCACGAGTAACAAGATACGGCGTTGAATCGACAGGTAAATGAAAAGAAAAATAAGAAGATTGAAACCGACGTACGTACCGGCTCGATCCAAAGACAAGTATCCCCGTGCTCTCTTCCCCAACGGTCCATGGCCTCAGCATATCTCTCGCTACCCTGAGGCCCAGGATCCTCCTTGAGGACTCCCGCATACCAATATGTGACGTCTCCCGGCTTGGGATCTAAAGTTCCATTTCGATAGGCTTCCAGAACTGCAAAGATATTTACCCTTTGCGGGTCTGATAGCAGTGGATGGTGCTCTAAAATGTGCTGCATGATATGCAATTCTTGATAGTCCGGTTGGCTCAGTCTCTGGTACACTAAGGGGGGTAAATGTGATAGAGGGGCTGGTATAATGAAACAAGAGTGCCCCCTGTGAGGACAAGTCCAGGAGGATCAACGTACGTAGGACCATCTGGCGTGCGTGTTAGTACCCAGTCGATCCTCTTCTGGCAACGTTGTATGACCTCGGACCAATTGGGCCATTTTGCCATAAGGTCACGCTGGTTTTTCAATTGGCTTTCACGAAAGCTAGGCAGCGCAGTGAATAAACGGTGTCAGCTCATATAACCTTATCTGAACGAGGAGCACGCCCTGCTCTGACCTCTGGTATTCTGCAGGGTCCCAAAGGGCCCGTAAGCACCAGAGCTTATCATATAAATCCCATGTACGGACGTTGACGCGCGTGACGTCACGGACTCGATTCTCTGAAGGAGCCAAGAAGGCTTTTCAATAATATTAAGAGTTATTGTATGTGGAGAACAGTGTTTGAAATGTAGAGATAGTGAAATGTCGGCAGAGAGGAAGTTTCATCGTCCAGCGAGGTTCTCCGTGTATTATCAGGTATGCATAAGCTCGTCTGGCAGTCTGAAGGAATACAGCATCACCATCTTGGACATAAAGCATAAAAGTAGTCACTAAGCGGCCAAGCCCAAGTCAAGATTATGGGGGTAAAGCCAAGTTGAAGGGGATATCAATGCCATGATGGAAATGTTTAAGCGGACTGGATGAGATGAAGTGAGCGACCCAGTCACGTGTTGCTATGACAGACTACCCTGGTACTTGCATAAGGTACCATAGCCTTGAGCGATAGTCTTTCACTGCCAGACAAGAAACTTTCCCGAGATACAATGCAAAGAGGATATAAGAAACTAACAAGCAGATGATTCCAGATGAAATTAGATCCATGACAAATTTCTATACAAACACAACAAGGTCTTATGTAGACGTTTTCACTTTCTCCAAACATGATGTAGGTGCACGGCACCAGTACACAACGCTAAATTTGAAATTTTCGTCCTGTAAATTAATCGGACAGAGGGGTATTGAGCCAGACTGAGGGAGGCTCTGAGAGGAGTTCCTACATATGACTTCGTAAGTTTCAGTTATGTTCATCAGCAGATGAGCATTGTGTAAAGAGAAAAGAGGGGGGGGGGGGTAGATCGGGTTAATGGAGACCAGGGGCGGGGGATGTTTTGTATGATTTCCCGGGTGCTCGATTTCGAAACTGAATATAGCACCCTCGACTTGCGTGTCCTCTTCTAGCCAGCAGAAGTATTCGATCGCGACGGGACCAGGTGGGCAAGGATATGCTGTTCCCAGGTGCCCACAATGCGCGCGCGGACGACACAAGCATTTTGTGGATACGGAGTCTCCAAACGTGATGGAGATAGCAGACAGTAAACGAGAACTGAACAGTGGTAGCCCTACCAATATTCACGGATCCCGGTTATCTGCAGCGAAACGGAATCAGGACGTCGTGCTGGCAGAGATGCCATTCTCGGTCCGATTGTCATCAGACTCTTCGGTCGGCTGGGGAGACGTTTTCCCCTGACTGCCACCTAGAAGGTGAGATGGGTAAGGATCCAGGTCTTTGCTGCTGGTAGAAAATCTTGATATCACAGAGGGATGTTTCTCACTGCTGCTTCCGCTGCCACCGTTGCTCTGCCCATGCCCATTCCCGGGCGTCAAACTGCTCTGGCTCAGAAATTCATCTGCCGCTGCATCTGAGGCGTTTATATCCGGATTGTTCTCGGCCACTGCGTTGTTGATCTCCCCGTTGAGTGACGTCAAGCCGCCCTCGATGTGTCGTAGAAGTCGAACAAACTCCTCTGGAACGAGACCGCTTTCGCCCGTCTTGGGGTCTTCCGCCACTAACCAGCCTTGTCCATGTCGGTACGAGACAAGAATAACCTGGCCTTCCTTCAGTGGAAGCTCGTTCTCATGTTCTCTGGTGAAATCAAAAAGCGCCACCGCCTTCCCATGCATCTCTTCGTCCGGCGAGGCTATTGAGAATTCGTAATCCCGAGAGTAACCATCCGTGTCTGAAATTTCATCGTCTGAGTCGAGCATATCAGGATCGAAATATTGATCTCCTTTGGCATAATCTGCAACGCCGGTGTTGCCATAAGCCCCAGGAGCCAAGTGAGAATACCTGCTTTCGCTCGCTGGATAGGTCACAAACTCGCCTCCAGGGCCATCCTCAGTCGCGCCTTCTTCGCGCACATAATATGTCTCGCTGCCATCGCCATTCATGCTAATAAATTGTCCACGATCATCACCAGTGTATTCTCGACCGCTGTCTCCGGGGCTTCGTCCCCTCCTGCCGTCGTACCCTGCTCCAGACCTATTTTTCCGGTGACGCGAAGTTGTCACCACAGGGCTATGTAGATCCTCATCTTCACTGTATGGAGGACCATCGCCAAAAGACATAGCAGGTAATTGTTGATTTCCGTATATATTTTCAGTAGTCCACGGGCCCGTTGACCACTGCCCCCTCGAGCTATCCCATGTTGATGGCGGCGGGTCGGAAAGTCGCCGATTCTCACTCATGGGAGTTGTGACCCCAGAAGGTACCGGAGGCGGTCCATAATGGAGAGGATGCACTGGCGGATATGCAAAGTCTCGAACAAGGGTATAAGGCAGGCTCGAATGGAAAGCCGGAATAACATAAGAGACCGGACGCGATTTAGTCTGGGAAGTTAATGAAGCAGTTGAGTATGTAGACAAACGATCTCGAGTGTACGAGTTTGGTCGCTGCAGGCTCCCTCTTTTGACTGGCTTATCTGCGCCTAGAGGGGCGGAAAGCGAAGCGAGATTTGGGGATGCGACATGCTCCGGAGGAGAGGTCGGAGGAGAGGACATGGTTGCTGCCATGAAAGTGTCAGATCCCAGAAACAGGAAGAAAGAAATGTGCCCTGATATCGCGCGTTGAAATCCCTAGAGTCCCGATTCAAATGCACCAAGATCGCATCCTATATTTGCATCGCGATCTCCTGTATTTCTCCGCAGCCACGCAACAACGATAAATCGCAAGGTTCAGTGAGTTTGAAAGACTAGTAACTTGTCGCGTGGTTATTCGGGTCTACTCCTGATGACCAGAGTAAGACAGTCCAGCTGCTAAGAATTGAAAGCAATTCCAGGCTGAACCGATCACCTTCAGCACAAGACCGGAAAGGCGCAATGTCTATTTCTCACACACAAGCTGTGTGCGACAAGATCCAATGTAGGATGACGATTGACAATGGATACGAGTGCGTCCGCGCTGTCTGCTTCCGCCTGAAGCGTATCACACCTGCTGAACGGTCGCTGGTTCTGTCGCGAACAAATTCCAAATAGACCAGCCTGTTATAGGGATTTGAGATGACCAGGCAGGGTGGAGGAGCAAGCTCTTTAGGATGGAGGGGGTAGTCCGATAATCGAGAGAGCGGCAGGGAGAGCGGTGTGCGCCGTGCGCAGTGGGATAGTTCTGTCTAGTAAGCGGCGCTTTCTGGAGGGAGAAGACGAAAGACAAGTGTCTGAAGTGCAGATGCGCGTGGCCTCGTGCAGTGGTTGACCGTGAGATCGCCTGTGGGTGGACGGTCGTTCCCTTCGTTCGTCCCGCGGTTTCGACTTTCGAGGGACAGTCAAGGCCCTATTCTAAATATAGCAAGGTCGTCCTGGGATGCATAGACGAGAACGAGTACCAGCACCCGCGCCACGGGAGCACGCGAGAAGGGACCGACGGAGTCAGAAAAGACTCAAGAGAGGAGGAAGGGAGCGTCACGAATAGGAGACAGTAGATGGAGGGATGGATGGAGAGGGGAGAGAGAGAGATCGTAGGAGCGGCGGAGATTAGTGACCTGGAGACGACCGTTCTCGGCGAACTGAGTGGGTGGTTCAAGTCAGGGCTGGTTGAGTTAAGTCAAGGGTAAAGTAAGGTTCGCTCGTTTCGCTCTGCGCAGGCTATTAATATCAGCCTCAATGGGGAGATCCAGAAACAGAGCAGAGCAGACAAAGTGCATTCCCCTCAAGGATATTGAACCAGAACAACAATCATCCTCATCGTCAATGAAGCGGCAGTCCCACAGCAACTGAACTCCTCCGCCCCTCTGATAAAACGAGATCCACACATCTAAAACGCCGTTCATTTCTTAATGACCTTCTTAACTTCTTTCAATCTGTTCTGCCCGGACGCGCTCATGTGACTTTCCACGTGAGACGGACCTTCGCTTTAGCGTGTTTCAGGCTGACTTCCAGATAGGGTTTAGCCTATGTTCTCTGCTGTACATGCACATTGGGAGGCTATCATATTTCATCTGATTGATGACTCGAGAGTAGAAGATGCATGCATAGAGGAAACAGTCAATTTTGGATCTGACTATGCAGGATCGATCTATGGCGCTGGAGATCGACTCTTTCCTGGCGAGCTAACTAGATCCATTGACGCCGTTGCCGTAACCATCATGCCCCTTACTTACACCATCCTACTCACTTTCTTCCAGATCTACCAACAGTCTGGGAGCTTCAATTTGAAAAAATGGTTCTATGTAAGACAATCGAGGAATCCGTTTTTTTTTTTTTTTTTT
>JAPVCB010000036.1:620029-681397 GCA_029606185.1 Paecilomyces formosus
TTATATTCACCGCGTATCTGCTGTGGCATCGGGAATCTGCTCGCAGATGGTGATCTTAGCCCGAATTCGTTACCGCTCCTTGATTTCTCATAATCTGTATTGCATATCGATCTGCCCAGTTATGCAGGATCCATCGGATCAGGTAGATACGAGCGTCTTGGACAAGCTAGGATCGAAAAAGCCGCGTATCATATAACCAATGCAAGGCTTGTACTTATCACCTATGTTGGATTCGCTCTCGATGATAGTGCTTGGAAGATCCTGCACAGCGAGCCTGCACATATGATGTATGCTTTGCGCTTCGTTGTTAAGAATGCCATGGCTGCCGCCACAATAAGGAGCGGAAATATGCATAAACCTGTATATGTCTGGATCACAGATATGAAAAAGGCAAACCTCATCCCATTCCTAGAACGTTTCGTTAACGAATCATGCACCGCGTCTAATATCCTCCATGAGAGACCCGACGGTGTCTTGCGTGATTCAACGTCCGTGATGACGGCGAGTGGGTGATATAACCAGATCGCGTTTCCCTTGCAGAACCATTGATCATGGCATGATGCAGAAACCAACACTTTAGGGTCTCTTCCAACCCCATTGCAATGGCCAGGTCGGTTGCAGATATGGGCATGTCATCGAGGATATGTGCGAGAACCTCGTTCCCATGCGCGAAACGCAGAAACCAGTAGGCATAGTTACTGTTGTTATCATGACCCTCGTGATGTCAATAAAGTCTGATAGAACCTCGTTTCAAAAGCAAGACCGTAGACTGTCCAACTAGCCTCTTAGCAAAAACTTCTGATGGTGACACCCATCCACTATCTTTCGAAGTTCATCTTCGTCTATGGCGAGGGCGGACAAAGTCCAGTGCTCGAACTATGATAGTATGAGGATGCGCTGCGCTATAGCTTCGTCGAGGCTATATGGATTAGTTAGGATTCACTCACGTGGGCCATGAATGCTCCGTTTGTGGTACACTCGTGTAGGTGGTTTATGATGTAGCGGCAGGCGTATACAATATTTTATTCATGAGGGCGCGGATGATCAGGCAGTAGACTTATCCCAACTCTTGTACGTCCTTCGAATATCTAAAGTCCCACGTAGTTCAGTTACACCTGCAATTGGGTGTTGATTTAGCCCTTGCGATCTCGAGAGGCCTTCCATACGATATGTGGAGTGCTGGCGGACCCGAGTAAACGGATGTCAAACAGAACCAAAGAGAATGCAGTGACCAAGTCTCGTGCGGGGCTTGCCTGACAATGGCCAGTATAATTCACCACGTGAAGGGATGCCCTAGGAAGCGAATAATATGAGCACGTTGCATTGGTCGCGCAAGTGCTACACTGTCTTATTCGAGCTTCGAAAGTGTCTCAGACGCATGTGAAGGATTTCTGCAGTTATGTTAAAGCCAAGAAGCCAAGAAGACTCTGACCCCGTGCAATGGACAAAAGAAGGCTATCGATTTCTCCGAAAGCCATAGAGGGTTGCTTGCGGATGGAACTGTCGACCGGTTCTCACCAGTGATCCCCAGACTGACGAGTTAAGTACGTCTTCACAATAATGGCATACTTCAACACCAAAATTGAAGCTATTACGCCAAGTTTGCCCAGAAATGTGGTATTATGTTGCCTTGCACTACTTGTAGTATACTTGGCAATAACAAATATACACTCATACTGGAGATTATCTCACATCCCGGGACCATTTTGGGCAAGATTTACCAACATTCCACGTCTGCTTTGGGTCAAGAGCAACCGTGCGCACGAGATTCACATAGATCTCCATAGGAAGTATGGCCCTATTGTACGGTTTGGGCCGAATATGGTCAGTGTGGGAGATACAGAGCAAATCGGGAACATTTATTCCTTCAAGAAGCCTTGGCTGAAGGTAGGATCCCCTGTTAGCGATTCTTGTGCCAAGGGAGACTAAATGATGGAAATCCACAGTCCGATTTCTATCGTGCCCTGCTGCTGAAGACCAGTACAAAGCCTGTCGAGGGTATATTTGCAACTCAGAACGAAGCTATCCATCGCCAGCTCAAACGGCCCATCGCAAATGTATATTCGATGAGCAATTTGCTCTCCTTCGAACCGTACGTTGACAAGGCTCTGAAAGTATTTCTGGAGCAGATCGAGAAGCGCTTTACTAGCAGTCCAAAAGATGTCACAGGGACGGGTAATATATGCGATCTGTCGTTGTGGTTACAAATGTTAGCGTTTGATGTAATGGGCGAATTGACCTTCTCGCATCGGTTTGGTTTCATGGAATCTGGGTCAGATATCGATGGAGCCATGAACGATCTGTGGAACAATTCCCAGAAGACTGCACTGGTATGTCAAATGATTTATTCATCGCTCTTCTGAAAGGAAAGGAATGCTTCGCTCACTATGATAGGTCACACAAATGCCTTGGCTAGAAAACATATGGACTAACAATCCTATCCAACGCTACCTCCGCGGTGGCGGTACTAGTCCCGGTGTCAGATTTGCAATGAAACGTATCCAAGAACGCCGAGCTATCGACGAGGGAGAATTAAAAAAAGAGTGGACTGTTAACAATCGAGATATGCTCTCACGGTTCATGGAAGTCGAGACCAAAGAGTCCGCGCCGCCGTATGCACTGATGGTCTGGACTGGGTCCAATATCACCGCTGGAAGTGACAGTACTGCTATATTCCTCCGCGCCTTCTTTTATCATTTGCTGCACAACGCAAACAAAATGGAGAAGCTTTTACAGGAGCTTGATAACGCTGCTGCAGCCGGAAAGTTGGCTGACCTTGCAGGCTATAGAGAGGTCCACGAATTACCATACTTTAATGCGTGCTTCCACGAGACTAGCCGCATGCATCCAGCATTGGGTTTGCCTATGGAGCGTGTCGTGCCACCAGAGGGGACTGTGCTGTGTAAAAAGTTCATCCCAGGGGGAACTGTAGTTGGTATGAGCTCGTGGGTGACGCACCATGATAAGACGACCTTTGGAAATGATTGTGATGTTTGGGATCCCGAGCGCTGGTTATGCAATCCTGAAAAGAGGAAGAAGATGGAAAAATCGTTGCTGACGGTGAGTGATTGAGAAAGTAAAGGTAGTGCTACGACCGAATGGCTGAGGCTAATAAAAACCAGTTTGGTCATGGCCATCGAGATTGCATTGGCAAAAATATTGCTTTTCTAGAGATCTACAAGATCGTTCCAACATTACTGAGAGCTTTTGAGGTGCGTACAAGCTTGGTATGATGAATAGAGTGTCAGTTTGAGCTTATTGACCCCTCGGAGGGTGGAGACTGGAAAGTCTATAACAGATGGTTTGTCACACAGAAAGGATGGAAGGTGCGTGTGAAAAAGAGAGTCCTGAAATGAGGGGGGTATCTAAGCATGAGATACATGTCTACTAGAATTTATATACCGTAAACACTGTCTTCTCGGATAGATAATGCATCACTCCCCTTCTTGCAAAGTAATCTGTATACTATAGACTTTAAAATGTGTTAGACATTGAACAGAGATAATTATTCATCAATTTTTTTCCTTCTCCACATCGTAACTGGCAGTCAACCTCCCCGTCATATGCTCTTCCACAGTTTTCGGTCCCCTGTTCTCACTGCCATCCAATGGGTTCAACGAACAATCCAAACTCCCATCCAAAAAGAACACAACGCTATACCTATCGGTCGGATTCTTGCTAATCACACGATGAACGCTACTTTTATACTCACCACTTGTCCACAAACTCAGCATATCACCAACATTGACCACATATGCACCTGGATTCGGATCAATAGGCACCCAAGAATCTGCATCTTGATCGAGCACTTCAAGACCCGGATTCTCATCTTGTAATAGTATCGTTATAGCACCAAAGTCCGTATGCGCACTTGCACCAAATTGCTTCTTTTGTTGCTCTGGGTCAACTGAGGCCATTGGTGGTGGCGGATAGTGCAAAAGACGTAAAGGTGCAGCAGGATCGTTTGCAATGAATTCGTCAAAGATATGCGGACCGTATGGCAGAGTACGCGCGAGAAGAGCCATTATTCTAAAAGAGAGCTGTAACATGGCTGAGAAATACATCGTGCATGGATCTTTGAATTGAGATGCTGGAAGGAGACTCTCATCTGGCCAGACATTTGGGCCGGTGAAGAATCGACCCGCACGAGGGTCGGTTTTGGGTATGTCTATGCCGATGTAGAATCCCTGCGAGATCAGTTAGTCGCAAAACCAAACAAAAGAGTGACTTCATCTTTTGAAGATAAACACACAGAAAAGAGAAACATAACATACCTCCTTCAAATCCGGTAAAAGATCCTTGCCGTATGCCTGTGACGCTAACATATCATATCCTCGATATCCGATCTGTTTTGACGCGTCTAGTCTCTTTTTCTCGTCAAAGGGAAGTTTGAAGAACTGACTCGCGGCTCCAAAAACTTCCTTCTGTAAAGACTTTGGAATGCCGTGGCCTGTAATCTCGAAGAATCCCGTTGATCGGCATGCAGCTCGGACTTCTTCGATGATAGTCTTGGATGCAGCAGAATCTGGATCCTTGAGAAAGGGTTCGATATTAACTTGAGGGATATAGAATTTCTTTTGATGAGGGGATCTGTCAGTTGTTGAAGACGTATCTGAGGGTTTGCTGAAATGGCGATATTGCAGCGTCTTAACGGTGCTAAGTATCGAACTTCGTGGCATAGGGCGTCGTAAAGTGAAGATATACATCTTTTTAACTAAATTTTTACTGTACGTAGGATAACTATCTGAGGAAAATATTGCATGAGACCCTAGTGGAAGGTATGTTCAGAAGGCCATAGATCGAAATTTGCCTGCCATCCCGACTACCGTAAACTTTGGCTCTGGACAAATTTGGGACCTGAGTGGAACATACAAGGCAAGGCAGCACAATTGCGCGGTTTAAGTCTACATAGAAAATATATAATCATCAGGTCTATTATTTCCGAGGACAAATGTTCGTGCGTTAAATTCCGGGGGCCACGGGGGGACAAGGGCGTGTTTTTAGTTCGGACGTCGGGATCCCCGCTCCATGGGTAGTTACTACAACTACAGGATAACAACTATATTTAGTCCTTCTATACAATCCTGGTCAAATTAAATACACTGTTCTAGCTGAGGTGAGGTCGCACAGAAACGTAGACGATGTCTTCGGGCGCAATCAGCTGCGGCGGACCTGAGTATGTATGAACTGATATCCCGCGAAACGGTGTGACAGCTATGGAACGCCACAGACAACTTCTCTCGATCCTGAAAGGAATCAATGACAAGAACACTATGGTTCTGCCTTGCTCAAAAATAGTTTTGCATCAATCAATATTAGCCATGTGCAAATGTCTCTTCCTTTTTCGGCCCCTTAGTTCAGCCGCAACCAATACTGCTGGTGTTGGATCGCTCCTGCTGAAAATATCTGCCTAATAAATTCAATTTCTCAGAAAGCCTGGACTTGAATAAATAGAAAATAGAGTAGACATCTCCGTGTAATTTTTGTAGATCTCACTGTCACTTGGGTTACACGTTTTATCTTGCATTGTTATTAACTAGTGGCATAGAAAAGTGTAACGAACAATGCACAATACACTTTTCATTGCGACGATCTTTACACTTTTTCTACTTGCACCCTCGTCACTGGCTGCATCTAGAAGACTTCTTGGCAATTCTTTTGCTGGTCCCGGGAATGCATCCTACGAGTATATCGTCGTTGGTGGTGGTAACGCAGGTCTCCCATTGGCAGTTCGCCTCGCTGAGGCTGGCAAGAGGGTGGCGGTAATCGAAGCTGGGTCATTTTATGAGATCGGAAACAGTAACTACAGCCAAATACCGGCGCTTGCTCCAGCGTTTACAGGCAAAGATATCAATTCGGTCTCTCCTCAGGTAGACTGGCAGATCCAGACGGTAGTTCAAAAGGTCCGTGAGAGAAATCATTGTCTTCAAAGGTAGAATGAATCCTTAAACGATATGAAATAGGGTCTTACTGGTCAATCGCCACTCTACCCCCGAGGCAAAACGCTAGGTGGGTGTTCTGCACGAAACTACAATGCATACCACCGTGGGACAAAAGGAAGCTATCAAAAGTGGGCTGACGAGGTTGGCGACCCGTCCTACGAATGGGATGAAATATTACCATACTTCGAGAAAAGCATCAGCTTCACACCTCCGGCCGACACACGCTTTCCGAACGCCACGCCTAAGTACGACCTCAGTACACTGGGAAACGGCACAGGGCCTGTATCGGTGACATACGGGGCATATGCGTGGGCATTTAGTACATGGGCCAAGAAGGCACTGGCTTCAGTTGGAATCCCCGAAATTGATGGCCTAACATCAGGTACTCTGATGGGAAGTTCAAACCAGTTGCTGACAATTGGAGCCGATACGATGGTGAGAGATAGTGCTGAGACCAGCTTTTTACGGAAACTCGGCTTGGAAAACCCCAACCTGGTCATATATCCCAATACTCTTGCCACCAGGATTCTATTTGACAACGATAAGAAAGCAGTGGGCATTGAAATTAACTTCGGAGGTAGAAACTACGTTTTAAATGCAACAGCAGAGGTTATTCTGTCCGCAGGAGCCTTTTTGTCTCCTCAGTTGTTGATGGTTTCGGGCGTTGGACCTGAGAACACACTGCAGAAACATGGGATTAAAGTGATCGCTGATAGACCAGGAGTCGGCCAGAATCTCACGGACCATGCCCTAGGTGGACCTACATACCGACTGGATCTGGTGACTTTCGACAATTTCGCGCAACCCGGCTTCGTAGCTATGGCGACTGAGGAGTACAACTCGTATCCTCCGAGAGGTCCATATGCGAGCCTCAATGGCGATCTAATAGGTCAGTCTCATTTGCAATCCCAATAACCTTGTATTTACAAGTTCCATTAGCGTTCGAAAAGCTTCCCGCGGAATACTTAGAGACACTTCCTAATACCACCGTGGCTGACCTCTCTACCCTTCCTTCGGACTGGCCACACGTGGAATACCTCGTTGTCAGCTCTTATACAGGCCCCAGCGAGGATTATCTTGGCGCTGGCCCGGACGGTTATAATTATGGCACTATCCAGGTCGCTCTGGTGGCACCCTTTTCGAGAGGCTCTGTAAATATACAGTCTGCAGACATGCACGACAAACCACTCGTTGACCCCGCGTGGCTCACTGATCCGCGAGATCAAGAAATTGCAGTGGCAGGATACAGACGTGTGAGGGAGTTTTTCGATACTGACGCACTGAAACAGGTAGTTATTGGATCAGAAGTGTACCCCGGACGCGAGGTGTCCTCGGACAGTGCAATTCTGAGACAGATTCGGAATGATTTTGGAGCTGTATATCACGCATCATGCACTTGTCGGATGGGAAAGATTGAAGACCTCACGGCGGTCGTGGACTCGAAAGCTCGCGTAATCGGAGTAAAAGGCTTGAGAGTAGTAGATGCCAGCAGTTTTGCGCTTCTGCCTCCTGGTCATCCAATGGCTACAGTGTGTAGGTTTTCCATCCTTCAAATATCGTTGAATGAATACAGGACATAAGTACTAACCAATGGTTTAGATATGTTCGCGGAAAAGATCGCTGATGAGATCATCAGGGGTAATTGATAAATGGTGAAATTCTGCAGTGAAGCCACATATTTGTACACACCCATCGTTCCCATCACAGAAAGCTAGACCGGAAATAGAGAAGAAGTACATGACAAGAATGGAACCATTTCAGTATGCCATTGTATAGAAAGAGACTAGATATTTTGTTCGTTCTTGTTATGTTAGGTCAAATCAATGCTTTTATTGCTGTTAGTGTTCATACGATCTCAAAAACTGTCAATTCTCATGATTGTTCTCAAGGCCTTTTCTGTCAGAAGCTCGCTGAGTGTCGTCAGGGGCAGATGTTTTCGTCTTCACATTTACCCATTCCATTCCCAGAGGCCCGATAACCGATAAGCAGGCCATAATTAAGCCAACAAGATATGCTCTTACCAGAGATGTATTATATGCCTCTAGGACCTGATGCAACTGGTCTGCTGGAACAATGGATCTGAACTGTGTTGCCCCAGAATTGATAAGTTCCTCGGGGTCTAAGCCTTCGAGTCCCATTACCTTGATTCTTCTGATCAACTCTCCAGCGAAAACAGTTTCGGCGACACTGACAAAAATCGCAGCACCCAAAAGCTGGGCGAAGAGCATGACAGCGGTGCCAGTGCTGATATATTCGATAGGGAGGACAGCTTGTGCGGTAACGAAGGGTTGTTGTAGCCCAAACCCAGATCCGATAGCGAAGAGTAGCTGGTATCCCACCCAGTGTCCAGCGTTGGAGTTGACCTTTAGAAGAGTCAAGAGGCCGGCCCCAATAGGCATTAATATGCTAGAGACCCAGATCCATGGCATGTAGTATCCTAGCTTAGTCGTTAGGACTCCGGAGAGAAGGATCGCAATGGTATTGACTAAGATGAGAGGGAGGTAGTCCACGCCAGACTTGATGGGTGTCGCATTTTTAACTATCTGAAAATAGAGTGGTAGATAGAAGATGAAGAGATTGAACGCGGCTCCTTGGCAAAAGGCAAACCATGCGCCAAATGCCATGCTTCGATTCCGTACGATAATTCGCGGAATTGTTGCAGTAGTCGGTGCTAGAAGCATTTGCGAAATAATAAAGACGACGGATAAGATCCCGAACATAACCAAAAGAGCAATAACGCGGCCTGATGACCAGGGATACCGCGTACCGCCCCATTGCAGAGCGATGAGTAGACATATGATGCCTGCCACGAAGGAGATGGTTCCGATTGGATCTAATCTTTGCACTGCTTTCCAGAACGGCAGACGCTGTCCTTTAGCACTTGGGGGAAGCTTTCTCAGTGACATCGTCAATATCAAAGCGGCCGCGCCTCCAATAGGAAGATTGAGATAGAAATTCCATCGCCAAGTGACTGTTTGTGCAAAGGCTCCACCGATCAAGGGTCCAGCAACACTGGCAATTCCATATACTGCTCCAATGAAGCTGGTAAATAATGGCCGCCATCGAACTGGGGTTGTATGTGCCATGATATTGAGCGCTCCACTTGTCAGTCCTGCCGCGCCCAGGCCTGCGAAGGCTCGTCCAACGATCAGAGCGCGACTTGTCGGCGCAACAGCAGATACCAAGGAGCCCACCTCAAAAATGAACAGAGAGCTCATAAATACCCATCGCAGAGAGAAAATCTGGTATAATTTCCCGAAAAAGAGTTGAAACGCGCAATCTGTGAGCAAGTAGGCGGATCCATACCAGCCGACATCGGTGAGTACGTGGAAATAATCTGTGATACGGGGGATTGCAGTTGCAATGATCGTCTCATCGAGAGCTTCGCAAAAGATCGATATCAGAAGAGCTGTTAACAAGAAAAACAGTCGGATACCGGTGGTATAGAACTTCTCTTCGTCCTCCTCCTCTGGTTGAGAAGCCGCAGTCTGCTCTGGCGTCTCCCTGGTCGAGCGCTCATGATCTCCAGAGCCAAGTGGGGCAAGCGGAAAGCTTGATGAGTTTACTTCATCGTTCGATCTATGCGTAGAGGTGTCAATTGTCATCGTAAAGGTCTCTTTCGTTGCCCCCTCAAGTTGCAAAGAAAACAGTATGAGGCAGAGGTCTGGGGAACCTCTGCTGTCTGTCCACACGTGATTTGTGACACCTGCTTCTTGCACGGTTAGAATAGTGAAAGATCAATTGGAAACCATGAGACACTACTATCGTCATGCTTCTTGGTTGACAGCCTGGTGGGTAAGGTAAGTTGGGTTACACAAACCATGGACGAGATGCGTCGGGCCCGAGTACGAAGATAAACAACAGCTGAAGTCAGATTTAGGCCTAACCCCGGCGATTGCTAGGTTCAGAGATATTATACTCATTTTCCTTGTATTCACTCCTCGATTTAGACGGGAAAGATACATATTGATTTCTAGTCTCAGACGATCTCACCACCACTTCCAAACGCTCTGCACAACACAAGCATTCCCCTCTCACTAGTACCTCCGTGGCTCTCACCTACGCCTACTTCTATTAGACCTTCTCTGGTCAGATATTGGCAATAAGCACTACGGTCAAGCAAAGAATGGCTTCTTATCTCATTACTGGCTGCTCCCGTGGTTTGGGGCTCGAATTGACCAAACTCCTTTCGGCGTCTCCCAGCGCGGGCCTGATCTTTGCAACTGCGCGCCGTGAAACTCCCTCACTGAAGTCAGTTGTTGACTCATCTAACGGACGTGTCCATTATGTTCACCTGGAAGTCACCGATAATGCCTCTATTGCTTCAGCTGTGGAGATTGTCACCGAAAAACTGCACGGAAAGGGCCTGGATGTTCTTATCAACAACGCAGGCATCCAGGTCCTCGAGAGCCATGGCGCGACCAAGATGCACGCTTTGGAACAGAGTCTGCAAATAAACGCCGTTGGTGTCCACAAAGTGTCGTCTCCGTTCCTGCCTTTGCTCGAAATGGGAACTCTGAAGAAGCTCCTCTTTATTACCTCTGAGCTGGGCTCGAAGGGGATGAAGGATTACTCGGCCAAGGCCCCCTTCCCCTCTTACAAAGTCTCTAAGGCTGCAGCGAACATGATCATGGTGCAGTATGCGATGGAGCTTAAACCAAAAGGCTTTACTGTGTTTGGTGTCAGCCCTGGTTGGATGAAGACTGATTTGGGAGGGCCTGGGGCTGATCTCGAGCCCATTGTGGGTGCCACACAAGTGCTGAAGATTCTCGAGAAGGCAACCCCTGAAGACAGTGGTCATTATAAACAGATCTTTATGGAGGGCTCTGAGATCTACAATGGGAAGGACATCCCGTGGTGATTTGCTACGCTGATGGGGGCTCTGATAATGGTCCGATAATAGCACAAGAAATCAGATCAATGGAATACACATGTGGTTCTCACAAGGAAATCAAAGAAAATGAGCATCCAAAAGACTTGGCAGTGTAGCAATGCGCCATAGTGCCTAGCTAGACCCTGAATTGTACAGCTTATCTCTTCAAAAATCCACTTTCTTTCCATGACTCTATGTACTTGCGCACAAGCTCCGCATTAATTAGACCTACATTAGCTAGGGTCGTCGAATGCGAACGAGCCCTCTTCGTATCAAGGACTAGACCTCCACATGACATTCGAATGAAGTGGTCATCTAGAAACCCAATCAACTGGATAGCTGGATTTTCTTCCTTTCTCTCACTAGGGAATTCTCGGACACGCTGTACCCACTCTGTGAATGGTATCGTATTGGCTCTGGGAATTCCAAGATTGTCTGCCAATATAGGAACCATTTCTCTCCATGGCTGACGCGTAGGGTTCTCTATATGGTAAATTGGATATGGCTTCGCATCCGAAAGAAGTAAATCTGCGAGTGTAGCTGCAACGTCATTGACTGGACATCATGATAAATCCTGTTTCAGGAGCATGTAAGTATCGAACAAGCCTGAATGATCAAGACATCGCTTACCCCTTCGAATTGAGGCAAAGCCTGTAATGTCTGGGAGGACTTCAGAAGAAATGCTAAATGCTCAATGGGGTTCCAATAACCACTAGTTTTAGAGCCAGCGATCTGTCCAATTCGCACAGCCATAGTACGGAAGTGCTTTTCATCTAGATGTAGAGTCTCGTCCAGCATCCTTTCACAAACAAATTTGGCGTCGCTGTACCCAGATGGGAGAACAGATTCCATTGACAGTCGTTCCTCGGGCACAAGGGACTTTCCGCTCCAGACAGGGTAAAGCCCGACTGTTGCAATGGACGAGATAAACTGGAAGTTTATCCGATGGCCATTGATAGTGGACGCTTCCCGGGCGAGCTGGATGAGATTACGCATAGTTCGGAACTGAGGCTCAAATCCTTTGACGGATCGATTAATGCTCATCGGCCACGAATTATGAACAATATGTGTGACAGAGTGAACAATTTGATGGTAATCATTATCTGATAATCCCAGATGAGGCTTTGCGGTATCAGTTTCAATAGCTCGTAGCTTCGCCCAAGAGACATTGTCCAGTATGATTCCTCTAGACTCCATGGCCCGCTGCTGCCGTATGGAAGCGGGCTGGATGCTGCTGTGACGGTTGAGACAGATTACGGTTTTGACGGTTGGAAGCTGGGCCAGAAGCGCTGCTAGATGAGACCCAAGGCTACCCGTGGCACCGGTTATCAGGATTGATATGTCAGCGGAGACAGCAGCGTCGGTCAAGATAGGACTGTCGAGCCCTTCAGAGTATGTACGTATGTACCGGTCAACAGTCCCTTGGCGACGCGCTAGGTCAGTGACAAGAACTTGAGCAGTATGTGTAGGAATCTGCTCGTACCGAGGTTCAGACGATAATGCAATCATGATACGCTGAAGGTCTGCTTCAGGTCGACGCCCTTCGGTCCAATGCACAAGGCTGTATCCTGCACGAAGCATCTCTTTTTCCCAGAACGTCTGGTGTGCAACTACATGCTCCCGGTTATCTTCAAAGAGCCACCATCCCTCCAAGAGACCAAAAACAAGGTCAACCCATAACAGGGTGTCTGTCATCTCGAGGACCATCAAAAACCCATCATGGCGGAGGAGCTCCCGCAAGTTGCAAGTAGAATTGTGCAAACTCCTTGTTGCATGAACGCAGTTGTTGGCGATGACAATATGCTGACTTCGTAGCAATTCAGCCGCTGGGGATTTCTCGATATCATGTGTGCGGAAGTGTACAAATTTATATTCTTTAAATCTCTTTCGTGCAGCTGCAACGAGGGAAGGCGAAAGATCTGTGAATGTGTATTCTACCGGCATGTCTAGCATCGCCAGCATTTTTATCATCCTAGAGGTTGTTCCACCCGTCCCGGCACCGACCTCGAATATTCTCAATGGTCCATGGTTAGAGGGTAGATTTTCAATAAGTCTCTGGATAAAGCCCTCCATTTGCTTTAGGAAAGCCGTATTTATCGGTGAGCGACCGTATAAACCGGACACCAATTCACGCCCTTCGGGTGAACCGAAAATCAACTGGACACCATCTGTTTCGCCAGATAAACAGTCCGCCAACTTTGATCCAGCCAAGTATATGAGTCGATGGTCATTTATGTGGTCTGGATAGCTTTCCATAAGCTCTTGGAGAATATCATGGCTGGATGCCGTTGGGATCGGGCTAGCAGTCCTAATGATAAGGCCATCTTGAATTTGGATCAGGCTTGCTTCTTCACAGAGGAGCTTCTCATAAAGATAGTCCACGAACTTTTTATGCTTTTTTATGTGAGTAATACGTGAAATGGCCTGTCCAGGCATGGCTTTGTCGAGGGAACCGCCCAGTTTGTTGAATGCTTCGAGGACATGCGCAACACAAAGTTCTGTCTGTTTAGGTAGTACTTCCTTTGAGTAATCACCAAACTTGTTGTCAACAATAAAATCATCTGTCTGCTGCTTTATCCTTTCGAATGTGTCAAGGATCAATCTTTGTGGAATTCCGAGCTCTTCCGGGGGCGTAAGGATCCCGTTTTGTGCACCATTTGAGGACGAAACTCGGTCTAATTCATGGTCGCCGGATATACCATTGACAGGCTTTGTATGAGCATGTCCATTTATTGCATCCCCCCTGTCTTCTGATTCCAAAGGATCTTTCTTGATGCCCAGAGCATCCTCGATTGCTTCGATAAGGCTTTGAAAGTCCGTGACCTCCAGCAGAGCGGATGGGCTTAGTGAACACTTAAAGATAGTCTCAATCTCTCTTGCAAGCTCCATGCCAACAAGTGAATCAATCCCGATGTCTGGAAGCCCAGTATTATTTTGGATTTCGTGGGGCTCTAGACCAGATATCTTGCAGAGAAGGTCTCGTATGCGGTTAGATATATCGGGCTGGTTAGGTTGATCGACGACAGCTCCATTTCCGTTTATTTTTGCCTCCTTGTGAGCTGATTCCACTTTAGTAGTGGCTGCGCTATTATTTATGGGACTGGTCGGTAAGACAGGCTCTTTGCTTTGAACTGTAGTAAAGCGAGAAAGTATCTGGCCCAGGGCTATCTTGGGAATCCTCTGATAGCCGATCCCCAGAATGACCTCCATCAGCGATCCATTGCGTGGATCAAATATGAAAACATCGCTCACGTATTCCTTGTCGGACGGATAATGGTGCAAGGCGAGGACATCCCAGATTTTCGGAAACGAGTCGCCTGCGAGGAGCTTCGGAGAACGAATCCACTGCTCAATCTTTGTTGAGATGTACATATCTGTATTCGGTGTATCTGTCATGCAGTTTACGAATATCCCAGCAACTTGACAGAAGCAATCAGCAAGATAAGTATCCATCCATCTTTCCCTGCTGTACTCTTTCATGATGCGTCCCGCGGATTGTTGCCCTTTGCCCACAATTCTCTGCACGTTCCGATAAGGCTCCCCGTAATCCACAATTTCGGAAAATGTACGGTAAATATTGCGCCCCTGAATGACGTCCGGGACGTTGGGATCCTGGAGGAGTTCTTGGCACCTTTGGTAACTTGATAAACGCTCATAGCGAGAAAACTCCCGATGAAGTTGGGGATCATCCGTTGATATGAACAGGATCTTGCCGGACACATGCGACGTCACTGGTGGGCCACCTTTCTGAGGCGCGCTCACCATTTGAAATCTCCAGAGATAGTCAGAAGCGCTGATTTTTTCCACATCCAACCAGACCACTTTTGTTGGATCAAGGCACATGGGTACATGATTCTCAAGACCGTGCAGCTGAGGCTGGTACTTTCCAGAGGTATGGTCTGGAAGAATACTCATTAGAGAATCGACAACAATGTCCACTTGTAGCGTACTCGGACACAAGGGGGCTGCATGAGCAATAGTGTGGCCTTTAACGTAATTCTCAAACTCCGTTGTCGTCGTATTTATACGGAAACGAGCTTTAGTTTTCGAGCTGTCGCAGTACTCGACAAAAGACCAGAGTCCGCGCGGAGCGTCTGGTTTGACTGATTCTGATCGCTCAGCATCCGTATGTTTTTCATTCTGTTCCTTCAGCTCAACCCAATGTCGCGACTTAGTGAATTGGTACGGTGGTAACAGAAGCAGCTGGTAGTCACCTGTTTGAGATTTGTGGTATGGCCAAAATGTCACAGGAAGACCTTGTTTCCACAACTTGAGTGTACAGTCCGCCAAAAGGTTCATTGAATTATTGCTCGTGATGTTCACAGGTTGGAAGTGTGAGCTGCTAGAAGTGCCTAGCGCTCGACAAGCGATGTTGGTGATGGTTGAGTTCGAACCTGCTTCCAGCCAAATAGCTGATGGGTATCTTTGTGCGAGTCTTTGCACTGCGTGGTTGAAGTAAACCGGATTTCTCATATGCTCCTGTACATAACTTGAGTTCAAAATGTGATGGGGAGGCTGGACCTCTCTGGCCAATTCGATAGGAATAACAGGATCGTTGAAAGAGATTTCTTTTCCGACCGACAGTAGTGCTTCTTTGAGAGCATCTACTAGAACTGAATGAAATGCGTGGGTGACATTGAGTCTCTTTGCTCTAATAGATGAAAATGCGCCGCCATGGGCTATCGTTTCAGCGACATGGTCTATGGACAGAGAAGGCCCAGCCAATGTAAAACTCCTAGGACCATTGTAACAGGCGATATCTACCTGTTTGTCGGATAATTTATTTGACTCGTGTAGAAGTTGGATGATAAGGTTAGGCTCCCCCTCTACTGCCATCATTGCTCCTGTATCGCTGCCCCAGTAGGTTTGGATAGCTGTAGCACGACCAAGGATCATCCTGAGGGCGTCGTTCAGATTAACGACACCAGAAACACACAATGCTGTGAGCTCTCCAAAACTGTGCCCTAGAACAGCAACTGGCTTCACACCACAGTCTATCCATACCTTGGCACATGAATATTGTGTTGCGAATAACATAACTTGTAGAAGAACGATATCTTCCGTCGGGTTCCGCGAGAATATGCCTGGATAAATACCCGTGACGCCCATTGAACGAATGATTGAATCACATTCATCTAGGCACCTCCGCAATATAGTGCTATTCTCGTAGACTGTACGATCCAATCCGATAAATGTTGAAACCTGGCCGCCAAAACAAAGAATCACCGGCGGAGTAGGTCGAATAGTAGTCGAGACAAGGCGAGCGTCTCCAGTCTCAAATGCTTCCAGGTCTGTCTCCAAGCTCTTTATACTATCGTTCCCTAGAAAAAGGGTCTGTTTCAAGGTGCGATTTGACTGGCGGAAAAGGTTAGACGCCAGATCTGCTAAGGAGAACTCTCTTCCAGAAGAGATTGATGCTCGGATAAATCGACGAAGGCGGTAAGCATAAGCACGAAGGCTCTGATCATCATAAGCGCAGAGCATAATTGGGAAGATAAGCAGCTGTTTTTGTATTTGTAGATTCTTTTGTAAGTTCGATATATCTTGTGGTGCTTGCGTAACAATCATTGATGCATTCGAACCAGAAGCGCCATAGTTGTTTATCAAGGCAACACGAAAGTTGGATTTCCAGGGCTTTAATACCTTTGGAATGTCCATATTATCGTCTGGAAGAGTCTTGATAGATGGACTTAGGGTTTTGAAGCTCGCTTGAGGTGGAATCGCTGCCTCGTTGATCATCAAAAGCACCTTAATCAGTGAAACTACTCCAGAAGCTGTCTCTGTATGTCCTATCAATCCCTTGACAGAGCCAACAGAAAGAGTGTCTGACCGGGGGCCTCCAAATACACTCCGTATACTTTCATACTCCGCCGGATCTCCAACGGGTGTACCTGTTCCATGAGCCTCGATCACGGATATCTGTCCTGGATGAAGACCAGCTTTGGATGTGACATGGCTGAATAAGCCAGACAACGATTCCGCATTCGGTACAGTGATAGGGGTGCAGTTCTGGTTCTGGAAGACTGCGGTTGCTGGTATGACGCCTATGATTTGATCTCCATCGGCAAGAGCTGTGCTCAGCCTTTTTAAGAAAACTGCACCAATACCGTCCCCCCGGCAGTAGCCATCAGCATCGGCATCAAAAGGTTTACAGTTCCCTGTGGGACTGAGAAATCCGCCTCCAGCCAGATTCTGAAACCATAGTGGACTAGTCATTACGGTCACTCCTCCAGCCAGAGCGGCATTGCAATCGCCCGTCAGGATAGCCCTACAGGCCTGGTGTATTGCAACGGCAGATGCAGAGCATGCGGTGTCGATAGTTAGGCTGGGGCCGGTCCATCCAAACCAGTGACTGATCTTACCAGCGACAAAGCTCTTCAAGTTTCCAGTAGCAGAAAATGCATTTGCTGGATGACAAGCAATATTCTGCTCATAGTCAATACAGCCAACCCCTATGTAACAACCTACGTGCCTTTCGGGGTTCTCAATATTGAGATGGCCTGACTGCGATACGGCTTGGTATGCAATTTGTAACATCCATCGCTGTTGTGGATCCGTGGACATCATCTCCCGAGGGCTTTTTTTGAAGAAACGATGATCGAAAGCGTCTCCGTCTCGGATGAAATTACCGTACCATTTTCGTGTTTTATCCAGCTCGCGCCAATTCGTCCCAAAGCGGATGGTTTCTTCTGGTACTTCGATGTGCTGTGATTTCCCTTCTCGTAACAAAGACCAGAACTCGTCGAGATCATCAGCACCGGCGACTTTGCAAGCCATACCAACCACAGCAATGGCATCATCTTTCACGTTATGGATTGATTGGTTCGTTTCCGCCAAAGGTGTTTTATCGAGAAAAGTGGAAGCATGGATAAGTTGCGCTTTCATCTTACGCATAAGACTGGGTGGCATGCATGGCTCCAGTCCGAAATGGTAAATCGTGGCTCGTCTGTTGCTCAAGACTGAATTTCTGATTGCGTCTAATGCATGGTACCAGTCGAACTTGTGAACAAGAATTGCCTGCAGCAAAATGTGGTGAAGCGGGTCATTCTCTGTGTCTAGTGTATTTGGCCACAAGGGCATCACTAGCTCTGATCGCAGTGGAAATTGGAGATCTCTCCTTGTCTCACATATCCTCATTAGGATACCCAGCTCATTTTCGTGACCTTCGAAGTGGAAGCGCCCACGAAGAGCCATGTCAACTACTGCCAGACCCGTCTCCTTGAGTTGTGTCCTAAGTCGATAGAGTTGAGATTTGACAGTCGTCACTGTAACTCTATTTTCATCATATATAACGGATACGTATGTCTATGAATGCAGTTAGACTAATCTGTTAAAGCCAGTCCGCTTCAATAATCACTTACATCAGGGTATGCCTCTAGTATCTTCATCATCTGTTCATATTCGAAGAGTGAACTCCAAGCAACACTAAATGATCTCGATTCATTTTCTTCACCTCCGGAGAAGTTTTGTGTGTCGACAACTGCTCCAATGAGCATTGCAATTCGAATTGCCGTAGCTCCATATTTGCGCAACTGAGCATCATTGCAAGAAGAGGAAACTGCTGCTGCTGTTAAGAATCCCGTGCAAAATCCGCCTGACTGGAGGTTCTCGGCACTTGAAATCTGGCTTCTATGTCGATCATCGCTGTCTGGATATTTGGACTTTAGATAAGTCAAATACTGTAACAGCTGCAAGGCAACAACAAGCGGTGTCAAAAGACAATTTGGCGGAGGAAGCGATGTGCCAGAGAGAGAGGCATTTTCGATCAATTCCTTCAGCTCAGGTACGGATAAGCGTTCATGATAACCCTTTATGGAAGGCAATTCTTTGCATAGCTCGTTCCAGTACGTGGGAAGTTCATATATGGTGTGTAGAATCCATTTGTAGTCGTTGCTTTCAACCAATGCTGCTCGAAGTACTTTCAATATATCTTCGCCTATAGATAACGCTTGCGGACCAAAAAGAATAACGGTAGGCCCGCTTTCTGTTTGAAAGGCCATTGCTGATTTCCTGGCTCCTCTGTTTCTCCTCCGTGTCAATGAAGGTAGAATGACAAGAATTCGCAGACATGCAGTGCGGTCATTCAAAGACAGATATTGAAAAGGCAATCCAAGAGAAACCCCTGCTCAAGCCACAGGCGATTAAGATAACGTATTCTCAGAAGTATCTGACTAATTCTCTTGTAAGAGAAATATTTGCAATATCCTCCTGGGCTCATTACAGACAGATGTCACGCAAAGCTCCGGTGAGGCCGAGTAATAACGGACCTGAGTAGATTCTAGGCAGCCGTTTGGAATAACTTTGTGACAGGTATGTCTGTCTGATATGACCTGAGCGTGACTGGTGTTTCAGTGGAATGACCCATGGGCATTGCAACGTTAGATATGTTCAGATAGGCATACTTTATGAATTGACAAAGAGTGAGGAAGCATGAATGTTCCAGTCAAGGAAACGACTATATGACTTAGAGTTGAGGGCGCAGAGATAGCAAGAGCTTTTTAATACAGCATGACACATACCTTTCTGTGTAATGAAGCTATCTTTCCTTTGCACAACAATAAAGTTGATTGGATTTCCTAAATTACTTCCGTCAGTTGTCGTCGTAGTTGACTGTGGAACAGGTATGGTTTCTTTTACTCGAAACGGAATTAGAGCATCAATTTCACTGTGTAATCTACTCGCGAAAAGACCAAATGTGAATGAAGAATCCTTACGAAGTACACGTGGATATTATGGCTATAATACGAACTATCAACAATTAATCTCTCTGTAAGAGATAGATATATGACTTCTTATAGTCCATTTTCCGCATCACAAAGACACTAATCAATGACTGTCATTAACTCTATAAAATGACATCAACTTATATTCTAGTTCGATCTGGAGATTTTGACCTCAACCGTAGAATTGGATGAGAGTAATAACGACAGTACTTGATTGACCTGGTGTGGTTCTACATCTCGCAATTCCATTGTTACTTTCTTTAGTTGTCTGTTTGGTTCCTCTGTTCCAGAAAGAATAATATTTCTCGATTGGCGTAGGGATATGCTCGCTTCGGCGTTTTCTTCATTGCAATTGCCTTCGTCGCCATATTGTCCCTCTACATCCATATTTGGTGATTTCTGAATCTCATCTGGTGTCTTTTCGGTTATTTCTCCAATTGAGGAACGCTGTGAGAGCACAGCATCCGTTTCACCGCATCTCCTGGGTACAGAGCAATCTAAGGAAGGACTCGGTAAGCTGAAGGTAGCACCTGAACCTGAGTTTGTCGTGGTCGAGTCGGGGAGGTAACATAGAGCATCTGGCGTTCGACGCATATAAAGCGGCCCCGGTGAGGGTCCATCTGATGGCAACTGAGAGGATTGAAGCATCTCATAATCGTGCTCTTCGTGAATGCCAAAGCCCCCCATACCTCTTAGTGTCCTGGTTTCATCTTCAGAGAACA
Source organism: Paecilomyces formosus (assembly GCA_029606185.1). Classification (NCBI taxonomy): domain Eukaryota; kingdom Fungi; phylum Ascomycota; class Eurotiomycetes; order Eurotiales; family Thermoascaceae; genus Paecilomyces; species Paecilomyces formosus. The sequence goes on from JAPVCB010000036.1 coordinate 640,290, forward strand.
TTTCAGGAAGATAGTTCTGATTCCATAAAGCTATCATGTCGTCAATCTCCTCGTTCTCTGGGATACTGTTTACGAAGGTTTTGCCCCCTCTCTGATTACTTGGCGTCTCTATACTTGACAAGTTCCCAAGGTCTGAGCGATGGGGAAGATTGGTGTCTGTACATCGTTTGACTTTGACTCGCTGCAGAATAGAATATCTAAGCAGAACGTTATGTGAGTCACGATGGAATGGTCATACCCACGGATGATGCATACCTGTTCTTAGCATCTGTGGCGGAACGTCCTAGAAGCACTTCGTCCACAATCTTTCTCCAATTACGGCCATGTTTTTTTACTTCCGCGAGAAGCTGCTCATCCTCTTTTGGCGTCCATTCATTGTGATTCAACTCCGGATTGAGGAAATGTTGCCAGCGCTTCGCGCATTCTGTAGAACACACGAGGTCAGCAAAGGTGCTTTTCGTATCACAGGCCCAATTAGAGAAACATACGGTCTGCATGGCGCGTCTGCACATAGTGAGCAACCTCTGTCCATCTAGACCCCAAGCTCACTCTGTTAGCACTATATGTCGTCTGGATAGTCGGTTTGAAGATGCACACACGTTGTGGAATGCAGCCGTACCCCATCCTCGAGTCGTTGGTCCTCTTCCTTACTCCAAGCTCCCTTATTGACTGACCCGTCAAGCTTAATCCAGCGTTTCCGGCAGTCTAAATTAGAACAACCCGTCAAGACATGCTTGGGCATAGGAGTAATATCAAGGGTTAATCCAACCTCTGTTGCTCCTGTGCGGCAATTTTTGTGCAATAGTTCTCCAGTCCTTGACTTTGCCATTACTCGCTTTTCAATTAACATTGACTTCATCAGCTGGAAAATAGTCCAAAGACATGTATGGAATCTTCCTTTACCTTGCTTGGTCACTTCTCCAAGCAGTATGTTATCTTCTTCTGTCGACCAAAGCCTGCGGGACTTCGTACAGTTCTCCGTCTCCATTTGGAAAAAATAAAGGTATAATAATGAAGTGTCAAACACTAAACGACTCGGATAATCAGGTGGCCAGTCCATCAATTCTGGAGATAGTAGGTCTGATTTCACTCTTAACTCGAAGAGGGGTTGTGCATTGTGGACTGAGCCTGCATGAGGCTTATGAGGCACTCCTAGTCCAAATACGAGTTCAGCCTTATACTCGTGGATTGATAAGCACTAATAGCGCCATATAAGTATACTTCTTATCGTATTACTTTCATCCTTGTCATGAAACTCTCTCCTGAATAAACTAAACGTGACAGCAACGTGCAAATTTACATTCCACTGCCACAGTTTCTTCTTCTGAGCAGAGATTTAGCTATACCCTTCGACGCGTTGCGTCAGAGGCTATGCAGTAGCCCTGGTTCATTGTCCTCGAGAAGTTCCAGCCAACAATCTCACCTACCTATAGAGCCAGCCATATGTGAATCTTGTCTATGTCATTAAATAAGCACTAATTAACACCCAGGTACCCACATATTAGCATTATGGATAATAAACATAAACACGCTACCCACATGTCTCAATATACCTCGAAATAAAGTTTCATAAGGTAACACTATTCTAACGACAAGAATGATTCTCAGCCACAGCCGCCTTTTACAGATATCAAACCAACGGAAAATGTTTCATCTTTCCAACCCGACTTCTGTGTTCACCCTGCATGGATTCTGGAAATTGCAGCTGACACTCACCTCGCTTATATAGTACAATGCGATTGGGGGCGGTTATCCCAGCATGGGTAGAACAGCATCGCACGGATCTAAAAAAACAAAAATGCAATTCTTAGCCTTGTCATACCATTCAAGTAGCGTGGCGTGTCCGTGCTGGCATGGTCTCATATTTTGGCATTGGTAGCCTGTGATAAGCTTGTGATGGGGAAAACATGTTGCAGATAGACATACATAATCGTTTATGGGCATTTTCAAGCTACACGTCGGGGTGTTCAGTTGCTCGATTTTTACGCGTATGGAATAGCCGCGCAAGTGATCGAATATAGGGCTCATTATGGTCTAGCCACACTCGAGTCTCAATACGCATTATAAAATAGACTCTTGTTGCATAGCGGACCAACTAACAAAAACAGGCTCGTAGACCAAGCCCATAAGGCGTACAATTATGCAAGAATATCTAGAGATGCTGCAAACATAGAAGCGATATGAGTCATTGGGGCAGTCAACCTTGTTATGTTTCACGAATGCTGGCGCCCAGGCTGAATTACGTCCAGGTCTCATGTTACACACCATATCTAACGAGGCGTGTTCCTGCCTAAGGCAACAAATATATTCTCGCACAGAACAATCAACATCATCCCCAGTTATCTACCACCTTCCTAGCCAGGCTTCTGCCACCTCAGTGGGGTGCTACGCATCAGTGATACGGTAGTATTGGGGTCGATTAATTTTACATATTTACTATCTGCTACGACGTCGTCTACATTCTGGGAATGTAGAAAATCATTGATATAAACTCGTGTTTTCATTTACTCATTGCCCTAACAGAAAGTAATCTATCCACATGTCAACGTAAAGAATGATGCTAAACGCCCCAAAGTCCATGCTGTTACAAGATTCATTCAAGAGCCAGTCTCGAAAATCTCGATCAAGTAAAACAAAGGCGCACACAGAGCAGTCCCGCTGCCCTAGAGTTATGCCGCTTCGTAGTCACATAAAAGTCTTTGCGATGAACGAAAGTAGACATATATCCAGTCATATCATAAACGAGCGTGATTTTATATGAAACAGATAAACAACATGCGCCATAAGTCCCGTTTCTAGATTCATAAGTTTCTTCGACGAACAGCTGCGCTGTGACCAATTCTCGAACCTTGTCGTGGAGATTTATAGAATGGAATGGTTAACTCGACGTCTTCCTCTCCCACGTCACGTTTTGGTTTGGCCTCAGGAGTCTGCGTGCAAACACTTTCCGTGACTGTCTTCGTCACAGTAACGAACGACGGTTGTGGAGCTCCCGCATTCATAGGTGTCGATGATTGCTTCACAGGGGAAACTGTCGGTGAAGCCACAGTCGAGTTGCTGCCAGGAGTCGTAGGTACCTGAGACTGATGGCCACCAAAGACTTCCGAAAATTGACCAGGGATGGCGGCTTCATTGAGGGACTGATTCTTAGCATAGCTCGCAAGCATCTTGTTATGGACCTTGGGGCTCTCCACAACGTCGACATCCATGCAGGTCGTGTACATCTCGAGCTTTCCCTTTGGTAGATTAGGGTCGATATTAGGCAAAGTTGGCCAGTCCCAAACCCAATATAGGGTATATGGTTTCCCGGTAGGTGCGTCGTTCGGCAGGGCAATATCTTGTTGGCACCAGAGATCCGCTCCCATGAGCTGGTTTGCTTGGTGAGGGAATACAGCTTGTCTGTGGGTTGAGATGTTGCCATTGTTGATCTGGTAACAACGCCCATCGTCGAAATTCTGAACAGAGAGCAGAACTCCTCGCTTGTCACCTCCCGTGCCGCTCCGGTTCCAGACCTTATGAATCCCCAAGAAAGTGTCGTTTTCCCGCGGCTGTGTCGTTCCGTACACGTATAGAGTGCCCCGGTTCGCTGGCTTTCCCGGTTGATTCCACGGGAGAGTGACATGGCCATTTTCTTGAAACCGAAGCGCAATAGCAGCACCAGGCGCAGCTTGTAGTCTCGGGCTACCAGCTGTTTGGTTCTGTGTTCGCTGGGTGTCTTTGCACATCGGATCTGTCGGGTAGATCACATTCGCTCGGTCATCTGGAGGTAGCAAATATACCATCGTAGGGTCACTGAATCCAGGAGCCGTACGAAGCACGTTTCCTCTTGCGTAGCCTGGAGATCCGATAAAGGTGCCATTCGGGGCAATGACCATCAGCTGTTCAACCCAGCTGTGAGCCTCGATAGTAGTGGCTATAAAGCTGAAACTCAGGACTGCCGTCAAGACCAGCTTGCTGACAGTATTCATGTTGGGCAATGTTTCTGCGAAATGAAATAAGAAGTTCAAGTATAAAATAATAATCAAAGAGCGAGCGATGAGTGTCTGAAGGATATAGAGATCTTTACTTAAGTCAGCATGGCAATGATATAATAACTTCAGTCGAGCTTTTCACTGCCAGTGAGTGTTGAACAATGACTATTATAGGATGGCGGGACAATCAAATAAACAATCAATACAGTTGAATGAATAGAGTTAGACTCACAGGAAACATGTCCACGTAGGACTAATCCAACAATAGTCTATTCATTGAGGGTGAATAGAGATGTTCGACCTCAGAGTAACACCTGTGTTGTTAGATGAAAACTTGTTAGATGGGAAAATAAATGCACATTCACCAGATGAGACATGGTGCTTAGAATTGTCAGTAGCCTACTCCCCAAATTGATGGGATCAAGTTTTATGCGACACCAAACAATAAGGATCAAATGTGGAGATCTGGTAGAAAGTGAGGATACGGACTGGAGTATCCATGCTGTAGACTGCCGACTGATCTTGCAGCATTGCGCAGAATCTGGAGGAAACAGATCTGGCAGAGCGCTAATATGAATTCTCTCGTCCAATTACTCATATTCTTGGGCCTGATGTTGGAGCAGTGCGACCGACAGGGCTAATGCGCGTTTCAGGGTCTAATTCAAGGGTTGCATTCTGTGGTCATATATCGATTGACCCTGGCTACCAGTAGGCGCCGCATCTGAATGGATGAACGAAAGTCCTGGGCGCGAAATAGCTGTGGATACAGGCCTAAAAAGGTCTCATCTGAGTTATCTGAAGCTGTCTATTGTACAGCAACCATCGAAACTGGTATCTCTCATCTTGGTTCCTGGCCAGGGAAACACTGTCGAGCAATGCATACTGTTTGTGGTGCAGTATGACCTAATACGTTCGTTCATACGAGAGACTGGGCTGTACTCCGGCGGGAAAGCAAACAAGTTTGGTATCACTCGTTTCCATGGATTGTCTGAGGAAACCTAGGAGGATCATCAGAGTCTGGCAAATATTGCACCTCTTGGTGGTGATGGAGATGCCACAGGCGCTGTGGTGGGCTGAGTGTTGCGAAGTCGCTCAGAGGGCTACGGAGAGAACAAAGCGATTGGCTGCATTGTAGCGCACTGTCGGAGCCTGAGGACCAACAAAGCATCTGGGATAACGGAAGGGAGAGACACCGGATAAATGCCCGTTTCAGGGCCGGCAGCCTATCAGAAAGCTTGGTGGTTGATAAGCTTTCTTTGCACAACTTGGCTCTGTCAAGGCCCCGCAAGGCTGCTGATGCCATCGTGGCCAAAAAAGCTGGCTCAGCAGCAGGATGAGGATACCAGGAGCAAGAACGTTGACAAACTCAATGCCCATGACAGCTGCACGAGAGCATACACCACGTGGGCATGCGAAGAAATAAGATTAATCTGATGAATCATATTCACGCATATAAAGCCGTTATTTACTTTGCTGGGAGCGCTGCTTGTTTTAACCTCCTGTGTTGGTCAAGAAACGCATTGCTCTCAGCACCAGCTCAACATTTACGGGATCAATGTTCATTCGCCATTTTCTCTCATTCTGAGCTAACCCAAGCACACTTTGGCCATGAAGACATGCCAAGAGAATATACGTCTAATGGGCGTTCGAGAATCATCAATAGTAGTAGTTATCCCTCTGGAGCGGGAAGGCAGAACGGAGGAGTGGCCAGTCTTCCCTGGAGGGGTAATACCTTGAGGACCCCTCGGTGTGTCTCCAGCACTCTACCATACTGCAATGCCTCATAGACACTCCATGTGGAGAGCTGCTGAGAGATTTTACTTCAATCTCGACTCTCGATACGTGGGATGGTGGAGCTCGAACAGAAAGCAATTAAAGCTAAGCCCGCTGGCCAAACTCAACTTTCCAGCACCGCCCGGCCACTTCGCCATAGATATACAGCAATCCTGTACGAGCGGGGTAGTGTTGATCTTAAGCCATGGATAGAACCAAATGGCTCACCTGCAGGAGGTTTATCTGGATTAGACGCTTGCGAGGTGCATGTAAATCGGTGCGAGGAAGTCCTATCACAGGCTTCTTCCCGATCCATTGATGACCAAACGAGCTTCTCTTGCATCTCTCACCGCTAGTTGTGCTCAAGATAGAATGTTCGACGATCTCTCGGTCTAAAACAAGCAGTATAGGGCAGCTCGTAGATGCATTTCTCGGTGACGGAATAGTTGACGTTATCCCATCGCCTCACTGGAGTTGAAATCGAGAGATTAGCGATAACTCCTTCCAAACTCGACTCTCAAGACTTCAATGCAAAGGCCACAAGTGGAATTCAATGAAGCCATACTCCGTAAATAGGCCAGGTTAGCGCAGTGGCGGTCTTATCGTGGCAAAGAGTAGCTGTTGAAAGAGCTAAGCCATGAATGAGGCTGGGGCCCAGTACCATACGTATTTCCTAGGTACGCATGGCGGGGTCTTTTAAGTAAAGTACACACAGCGAGCCGCGCCACAGCCCACACGATTTAGTCCAATGACTTAGCTCAACCTGCGGGCTCAGCTGTCTCAGCCTCAGATAATCTGGTAATTAATTACTACGTAATAACAATGTACAGCTATAAATTCAGAAACTACTAATGTATAATGGTGTTAGTACTGGCTTGGCGAGCCATGGCAATGACGCAGCTGGTTTTCCCGATTGTCAAGCTACACAGTAGGACGGGATGGAATTGGAGAAGAGGACTACGGAGGGAATACTGAACGCAGAAATTGAGCCACTTAGTAAATCAGCAATAAGCAGCTGGTTGCAATATGGACGGCAACGTGATTCTCTCTCATTGTTGTAAGCTTTTGATAGGCATTTGCCAAGCTGGTGGCACAAAGCAATTGACTCGGGGACTACAATCTCTACCGATAGCCGCCCTCGTCCACGGTAGGCAAATACTACTCCGTACTCTCCACCGCCAAAGCTCAATGACGATGCTCCCCGTGGCAATCGCGAAGATCTATTCATGGAGTCCAGATGCCAAGTCCATTCCGTCACAATCAATCGGAAGCTCGATAGCTGAACCCCGCGCCTCGTCCATCTCAATACGCCGAGCCGATCACTCAAGACTACTAAAAAGCTTCGCGGGTGAGAAGTGGAGACCGTGCCTGTGATCTGCGCGTCGATAGGGCGAAGATGGATGCACGCTCAGCCTATGTGGATTATGAGGGCCTCCAAGCACGAGAGTCACCGTGGCCCCTACCGCAGGAGGGGCTCGGGCGTCTTAGATTTGAAACGTCGGATGAAGCAGAGCGATCACGGAATCGGGAAAGGTGTTGCTGTCATGGTACGTGGCATACATGCTGCTGAGCGTGGGTAGGAGGGCATAAATACCCCTCCTCTGCCCCTCCAGGAGCATCTCTTTCTCCCATCAACAAAGCACTACAAACAAATCCACAAGACTTTCAACTCTTACACACATCTATCACAATGGGTTTCTTCGGTACGTCTTCTGCCTTTCTCTTGTCTTGCCCCCATGTTGTATGATGAGCATTGCTAACCAACCCTCAAGACCAGTTCTCCGACCACCACAACGAGGTCAGCAACTCTGGCCACAAGGCTGAGCTCTCCCACGAGCTGATTGCCGGTGCTGCCTCCTACGAGGCCGCCAAGGCCTACGAGAACCACGTTGCTCAGAACGGTACGCAATGCACCTTTTCCGTCTTGTGCAGTTACGGTTGCTGACTATTAGCTTATAGGCCAGCCCCCTAGCCACGAGAAGGCCAAGGAGCTCCTGGCCGGTTTCGCCGGTGCCTTCATCGACCGTGAGGTCGAGACCAAGGGCCTTGACTACGTTGACCGTGAGAAGGCCAAGCACCAGGCTCGCGAGAACATTGATCGTGGATACGAGGAGGACTACGCCAACTAAGTATTGGTCGTAGGATGATTGATGATAATAATGGCTATTGATTATGTTGTGTTCCGACTTTATGTCGGAAGCGTGATACCTTGAGTGTATTTACGGACTATTTGGCGTGCGATAAGCACCCAAGTCAAGCCAATTGACGAATAGATCAAATGATATCATGGAAAGACGCCATGAACTTGATCAACATTTCTTCCGGTCTATGGTATCCCAAATCAGTAACCCAGCCACGTAAGTTATAATAATCATAAGTAGGCGGGGTAGTAATTAAGCATAACCATGTACGAGGCAATTCGAGTCTGGTTCCCGGGTATGCTTATTTCTGCGACACGTGTGCCCCGCGCATACTCCTACGAGATCCGACATCCTGGCAGTTGGACTACCTGCGCATTTGCCTAAGAGAAAGTTTTGGCCGCATCTACGTTTTTGCTTCATCAATGCAGCCCCGTTGTCAATTTGTCAGTGCGTACCGCTGTCCTGCATATGATCTATCAAACGCCCGCATTATGCACTTTCACTTGTCATGAATTCTATAGTTAAATGATGTGTAAATGCTTCATCTCGTGATAATTTATGCATTGTATCTCGCTGCTGTTTCAGCCCTCAAGAGAGTAGCTTAGGTTTGCCTTAATTCCCTGTGATGATTATAGACTATTCTCTTCTCCGGGTATAGCGGTCATTATTTAGGCACCATTCATGTCGTTATAACACACATTAGAATTAGCTGTCAAGAATTCTGATAATACTAATGTGTATGCCCGTGAAACGTCAGACATGAATAAACTTTCAGTTAAGCTACAGACTTAATCCCTGATGCTTGCTTGTCTATGCTACCAGCAGTGGGCGTTTCTGATACTCATATACAACTTTTACTCACTGATACCGAACCTTATAGCTTAATTTTAATTCATGGGGCCGAATAGTTGCGGAATCTATTTTTCTCATAGTCTCCTGACACTGATTAATAAACCATGCAATAACCACAACCACCAAATTTACGTTCCTGCGAAACGCCAAAAGGCAGTCAGAAAGCAGTTATGATTAACCTGGATAGGCTACGAACCAAGCTTCTCAGTTCCTCGATCTCATTCATGCCCAAACAATGGGTTATATAAGTTATTAGCTCAAAGTTGCAGATCTCAAGTCCCTCTAATGCATCGTAAGGTTCACCCCCCTGTGGCTCCACTATTCCTGTCAAAATAGACTTAAATCAAGTATTGCGTGCTCGTACTCCTGTCCAGTATGCTTAGAGTACGAGCAGGCCTAACCTAATCGAGAGGATATCCCAATTATTGTCAGCATCAGCTTGATGGAGGAAGTACTCACTGGAGAGGCCACTCTGCCATTGAAAGATTTTGTCAGGAGTTCTTTTCAATATGTGTCTTCTTTTGTTGATGATGGATAAGCATGGTTGATCAATTCTATTTGGTCTAAAACATACAATCATTCAATGACTTGGTTGTTCACTTACACTAAAGGGCATGGGATCTAGCCCATTCAATCTAGTAAATCCCTAGATATTTCGTCGTTATATCTAGTTATCACAGGTCGTCATTCTGCGACTCTCGTTATTATACTAACTGCTTCCGTTGCATTAGATTACGAGGTTGAGCCATCAGGCACGCTTTCCATCAATTTCTCCATTTTATATCTCCACACCGAGCGGATAATATTCCACTTTAAAGAGCTATTGTCTAGAAATGCAGGCTGAGGATTTACTTAAGAGCGCATTCGATTACATAGAAAGAATCGCACTTCACGATTTCGACTGCCGCGGGGATTATTACCCAACACAGTGTTATTCGAGAAGCGATCTTGAGATGTTCTGTGGGGCTTTCTGAGGTTCTCTGCTAGTGATGCTTCCGCAAACACATCCATGCAGATCGTATAGATAGTACATGTGCATGTGCCTGTGTGTCAGGAACGACCGCACGTTATTGCAAGCATCGTATGAGCCACAATTTCACAGTCTTATAAGACCCAACAATATTCTGGATCGCGCTCGACTGGAGGGGTGTACTTTGGCGAGCGTGGCTGACAGCTGCCAAGTAGATTACCGGAATCCGGGATAAGATCTCCGCCCAAACTCAATTAGGTTTAGATAACTAAAACCTGGTTAACTAATTTCCCAGGCAGAAAGAAAAAAAGTGCCCTGACTCCTGAAAGCGTGAAAGGAGGTGGCAAAGACGCCACACACGTGTGGCAGTTGTTACTGGGGAGGAATGCCGTAGAGTACGTATTGGGGGTGTATGGCTACTCGAAGATAGACATCAGACCCCTTGATCCGGGTGAGCTCAATGAGCGAGTATCTTTCCCTGGAAGATTTGATGTATCGCAAAGGTTACACCGGTGGGAGGTGGATCATCGGACGGGTAACCCTGCCGATAGAGAGATCGAGCAATTGATGGTCATCAAGACCCGTTCTGCATACCAAATGGCGTCAGTAACTGCACGAGGGAAGAAGTCATGAGCATATTCCGTACAGTACGATAAACCTGCGGTCATCGACGGGCGATATTGCGTGTTTCCGCGCAATGTTAATTGCTTCGGCTAGGCAGTCAGAAATCCGTCTGTGTAACTATGACTAGCTAAGAAACCGAGCGACTTTCTTTTTGCACCAGGCGAAAAGAACCTTGGGAAGAAAGCAGGTATGGAGCAGCCTACGGCTGGAAGGGGTTTCGGTACCTATGCCAAGTTGATGTCTTCCCCACGGGCCACCGGCTTTTTTCAGGCACACTCGCACCACGAGTTCCCTGCCTGCTGTAGTGGTTATCAATTATCAGCGGTTGATACTGTTGACAGATTACTATTCTCATTATTCTCATTAGTAGCAACTATAATACCGCTTTGTTTATGTCGTATCGCTAAAGCGACCTTTTTGTGCTCCGTCTCCACTCGGGTTTTGTAGTTTCTGCAAGCTGCCGCTCCGGCGGTCTGCTGCTGTTGAACCCTGACATCCTCCACCGCCCAACAATCCTCGAGCTTCACTCCGACTTTCAGGGGAGACGCGCCGCACGAGGGAGTGGAATTGACCTTCGTGTCGTACTGTGGTCTTTACGCCACTCTGCCTACACTGTGTCTGGTATGTTTCCTGTGAAGCGAACACCTTCAGAATTCGCCTCATGGGATGATGATGCGCTGACGGTGTGCTCTTTCTTCTAGGCCGTGACTTCTTCGGAGCGCCCATGCTTGTTTACCACAAGTGAAGAAAGTCCATTATATCTTACAGATATTCACTTCGAGTCCCCAATAAATCTCGACGGGCCTGGATTTTCGCTATCGCCAGCTTAACCACAGGGACGCGGCGCACGTTGCCGCGACTCTTAACCCGTCAACATGGCGACAAATTTATTGCCAAGGAAGCTTCGAGCAGGAACAACGGAAGATGCTCAGGAGCCTGGATGGCTGAAACGTCGAGTCACCCCCGTGCTGCAGGCTGTATCCGGTCACGCTTGTAGACACCCGATTCACACGATTGTGGTGGTTGCCTTGTTGGCCAGTACTACCTACGTTGGCCTCCTCGAAGGAAGTCTCTTCGAGGCAACCTCCCGCAACAACGGTCAATTGGATGTCGACTCGCTTCTTGCGGGTGGTAGGAACCTTCGCTTGGGAGAGCGCACTGCATGGAGATGGCAGGTTGAGGACGGCAAGACGTTGGAGGGAGACGAGGTATGAGCCGGACGCGGTGTTGCAGGAATTGAGCCGGTTTCTAATGCACCACCATTACAGATTTCCCAGCATCTTGCTCTGACTACGTTTATTTTCCCGGACACCAACTCGAAAACTGAATCGACGGCGCCTTTGGCTGAGGAGATCCCTCTGCCGGCCAATGCATCTGCTCAACCGGTCCCACATACTCCCAACCTGTTCGCACCTTTCTCCCACGATTCCTCACTGGCGTTTACTGTTCCTTTCGATCACGTCTCTGATTTCCTGAAGGCGGTCCAAGACATCCCGGATCCCGCCACTGGCGATGATGAGGTGCAAGGAAAGAAGTGGGTTATGAAAGCTGCTCGTGACTCGCGACTTGGATTCCGGAAACCGCTGAAGGCTTGGGTATCTGACGCATGGGGTTCCTTTGTCGACTTGATCAAGCATGCTGAGACGATTGATATCGTGATCATGACCCTGGGATACTTGGCGATGCATCTGACCTTTGTTTCTCTTTTCCTCTCCATGAGACGCCTGGGATCAAAATTCTGGCTCGCTACCGCTGTTCTCTTCAACGGTGCATTCGCTTTCCTGTTTGGTCTGCTTGTGACGACAAAACTGGGCGTTCCCATTAACGTGCTCCTCCTCTCTGAGGGACTTCCCTTTCTCGTCGTGACCGTCGGATTTGAGAAGTCTATTATTCTCACGAGAGCTGTCCTTTCTGCGTCGACTGACACCAGGCGACAAGCCCCCGGAGCCGCTGGACGTCCGAACTCGCCGAAATCCATCCAAGAGTCCATCCAACTGGCCGTTAAAGAGGAGGGGTTCGCCATTATCCGAGACTACTGCATTGAGATCGCTCTTCTTACCGCTGGGGCCGCGTCTGGTGTGCAGGGAGGTTTGCGACAATTCTGCTTCCTGGCAGCTTGGATCCTGTTCTTCGACTGCGTCCTGCTATTCACATTCTACGCCACTATCCTTTGCATCAAGCTTGAGATCACTAGAATTAAGCGTCACGTTGCTCTCCGGAAGGCCTTGGAAGAGGATGGTGTCAGTCAACGTGTTGCTGAAAATGTTGCTTCAAGCAATGACTGGCCTCAAGCGGGTTCTGACAATAAGGCTAAGGAAACCGGCGTCTTTGGAAAGAAGATCCGACCGAGCAGTGTGCCGAAATTCAAGATCCTGATGGTTAGCGGTTTTATCCTAGTCAACATCGTGAACCTCTCTACCATCCCCTTCCGGAACCCTGACCAGGGCGCGGGTCTCCCTGTTCTCTCGCGAATCTCCAACGTCCTGGCCCCTACTCCTATTGATCCTTTCAAGGTCGCTGAGAATGGCCTCGATTCGATCTACGTTTCTGCGAAGAGCAAGAAGTTGGAGACCGTAGTGACTGTGCTTCCTCCAATTAAATACAAGTTGGAGGCTCCTACGGTCCACTATGGCCAGGCAGGTGAGAGTCGCGCATTTGATATCGAGTACACCGATCAGTTCCTGGATGCCGTGAGCGGAAAGGTCATCGGAAGTATGCTTAAAAGCCTGGAGGACCCTGTTATCAGCAAATGGATAATTGCCGCTCTGACCTTGAGCATTGTTCTGAATGGATACCTCTTCAACGCCGCCAGATGGAGCATCAAGGAGCCTGAAGCTGCCAGAGCCACGCCGCAACAGCCTCCAGCGGAACCCAAGGTTGAGTACCAAAAGGTCGAAATCAATCAAGATGGCTCGACGAGAACTCGGGAAGAGTGTGAAGCCATGTTGAAGGAAAAGCGTGCGTCGCTCTTGACGGACGAGGAGCTGATCGATCTCTCTCTGCGTGGCAAGATCCCTGGTTATGCCCTGGAGAAGACCATGGAAGATCAGAACATCATGAGCCGCGTTGACGCTTTCACGAGAGCTGTCAAGATTCGTCGAGCTGTTGTGTCTCGGACTCCGGCTACTGCTGCTATTACCAGCGCTCTGGAATCATCCAAGCTTCCCTACAGGGACTACAATTACGGTCTTGTGCATGGTGCATGCTGTGAGAATGTTATCGGATATCTGCCCCTGCCTCTGGGTGTCGCTGGTCCTATGGTTATTGACGGCCAAAACTACTTTATTCCAATGGCTACAACTGAGGGAGTTCTGGTCGCCAGCACCAGTCGAGGTTGCAAGGCTATCAATGCGGGTGGTGGCGCTGTTACTGTTGTCACCGGTGACGGTATGACTCGTGGCCCTTGTGTTGGTTTCCCGACGCTTGCACGGGCTGGCGCTGCGAAGATCTGGCTCGACTCCGAGGAAGGAAGAAGCGTCATGACCACCGCCTTTAACAGCACTAGTCGATTTGCTCGTCTGCAAACCATGAAGACCGTCCTCGCAGGTACCTACCTTTATATCCGATTCAAGACCACCACTGGTGATGCTATGGGTATGAACATGATCTCGAAGGGTGTCGAAAAGGCGCTCCATGTTATGGCCACGGAATGCGGCTTCGAGGACATGATCACAATCTCGGTGTCTGGTAATTTCTGCGCTGACAAGAAGCCCGCTGCTGTGAACTGGATCGACGGCCGTGGCAAATCTGTCGTGGCCGAGGCTATCATCCCGGGTGATGTTGTCAAGAGCGTCTTGAAGACTGATGTCGAGTCACTGGTCGAACTCAACACCAGCAAGAACTTGATTGGTAGCGCCATCGCAGGCAGTATTGGTGGCTTCAATGCGCACGCATCCAACATTGTCACGGCGCTTTTCCTTGCCACTGGTCAAGATCCCGCCCAGAACGTCGAGAGCAGCAACTGCATCACTATTATGAAGAAGTAAGTCACTGATACATCCATAACTCACCGCAGCCAGTGGATGCTAATAATAATCTTAGCGTGGGTGGTAACCTCCAGATTTCCGTTTCGATGCCGTCGATTGAGGTTGGTACCATCGGCGGTGGTACCATTCTTGAGGCACAGTCTGCCATGCTGGAGCTTTTGGGCGTTCGTGGCTCTCACCCCACGAATCCCGGTGACAATGCGCGCCAACTTGCTCGGATAGTCGCCGCTGCTGTCCTTGCCGGAGAGCTGAGTCTTTGCTCCGCTCTGGCTGCTGGCCATCTGGTCAGAGCGCATATGGCGCACAACCGCAGCCAAGCTCCCACGCGGGTGTCGACTCCCGTATCCGCGGCCGTCGGTGCCGCGAAGAACGCACAGACGCTGACGATGACCTCTTCGAAGTGATGAAAAGCACGGGAAAGAGTTGCGTCTCGGTGCGTACTCACTTGTACATATAAAATGGGCTGTTATCATCAACGCATGGCTCTGCTTATTTTGCCTCTAAAGATCTCTTCGCAGTTACTTGTTATCCCACGACTTCTGTGTGCCTGTTCCCAATATGCATGATCAGCAACAGATTTTATTATTCTATATCATGTCTCTTTTTACCTAACTACCTGGATTGACCTGATATGCCATTATCGTCCATATGCTGCGCCATATGTACAGGGCAGTGCCTTCGTTTTTTGTTGCATTTATCGCATAGAGCTAGAATTTAATGAAGACCTCGCTGAGGAGAGCAGAGAAAGGGAGAGAACAAAATGAACCAAGATGACATTAAAGATGTATGGGCAGAGCCGAAAAACAGGCGTCCCTGATGTGTACAGTAATATAGGATAGTAATAGTTAGCTTAACGTACAGTACCACAATAGTTGGATTCTAAGATGAAGTAGAGAAAATCATTCTCTCACGGATATATGCACTCATGATCTACTTTACGCCTACTTACCATCCTCATTTTAAATACTGCTACAGTAGAATTGGAAAACCTATCCATTGACTTGCTACACGTGACTGCCTGCCTTACCTGCGCGCACATCTGACTAGCTCGCTCCTTGGCTAATTGAGGCGTCTTCGTTCTGGATAGGGCGTGCTTCCTCCTTGCTCGTTTACCTCCAGTGTCTAGTGACTTGAATCTTTTTACATGAAGAAATAAATTCTATTCGTTTCACTGCAGGGGTGGAATGCTCATGTTCATGTCCATGTTCATGCACTGATGCTGAATGGACGGTAGTAGGATGAGAGTTTCGAAGGAATCGAATTCTTTGGCAGCCGTTTTCTTGGCGTATTGTTCCTGAGAAAGTGCGCGTGTGCCTTGTGCCTTGCAGGTAGCAGGAAGACATGATAGGGTACTACGATTGTAAGTAATAAGGGCTCGAACTGCACGAAATGCAGATGGTAAATACGAATACGAGTCAGTTATGTGCTTTTGTAAACCCTCTGGGTTACTCAGGTGAATTAAATATATCATTATTATGGTTCCCACGGAGGAATTGATACCCTCGGGATGAATTGTTCTGTTCCTTTCCTTTTTCTTTTTGAGGGGGAAAGCTGATCGGATAGACGACAACGGGACGGACCAGCGTCCGCCCTAGTAAGTTCGAGGAACGGTCTGGACTTTGGCGAGTACGCAAGTGCTGGGGTTTGTGCACCTTAGCAAACGGGCGTGGGCAACTTTCCGCTGCGGGTCAAAGCCCGCAGTAGCGATCAGGGAGAGCGAAAGGGCAAGAAAAGGAACATCTTAATCTGGGCAGAGCTGAGAACGACAGAAAGAGGGAGAGAGAAGAGGTAACTGATCCCCAGTTCTTGGAGAAGGGGCAATTTGTCGAAGGGCAAATAATAATGAACTGACCTGACCTGAACTGATGGATGCTACCCTGACCAAGGGATTGATTGATACATGCCCTGCCCTGCTCTGCCTCTTTCCTGGATCCCTGCGCGAGGAGAGAGACACTGAGCGTCTCGTCCGCTTCGCTCTCTGCAAAGACGGTTAAGAACTGGCAAGGTTTAGTTAGGGGGTTGACCTGACGAGCGATCGAGCGAATCCCTTGCGGCGCTACGCTTCGGGAGTCAAGTCGACGGCGGCAGCGCTACACCACGCGAAACAGCCCCAGACCCTCTCAGAAAAGGGGAATGATTGACCTCTCCCCCGTCTCCGACTGTCACGACCAGGCCTACGGGGTTCTCTCTTCTACGGAGCATCTGACGCTTCTTGATTCTGGACAGGCTCGTGGCTCATGCTGGTCGTCTCTTCGTCGCACGTCCTTCGCAGCCCGTCCGCTGTTTTGTTTTCTATCTCGTCTTTCGTTGTCTGCTAGTCCTCCACTCATTTGGACTTTCGGCGTCAACTGCTTGTCTCCGGTCGTTTGGTTCTACGGCAGCGGCGGCGATCTTACGGAAAAGTTCCCTTCCCTCTTATCGCGGAGTCCTCTTCGATCTCTTGGCTTGGTTATTCAGCGAATTCGAGCCAGATCTGGTTTACGTCGACGCGTTGACGACTGCACTATACTCACCTATTGCGATACTATTCGTACCATTCGAGGACAGACTCTGGAGTCTCCTTGCCGGCACGTTATTGTTTGATTGAATGGATCCTGGGAGGCTTTGATTCGTTTTCACTTTGCGACGGTTTTGGGTCAGATATACAACATTGTTGGATATCGCATAAGGGAAGGAACATATTGGAATTGAACAGTGCGCCATGAGCATCCGCGCTGGAGCCATGTCACCCGTTTCAGTGGATGGCAGTGAGTGGTCTGGAATCGGACAGTACAATAAGATAGATCCGCCGTTTTCCCCGACTCTGTCTGGTCGTGCAAATTTATCGACGCCCCCGGTATCTGGCGGTCTTCCGGGACCCCCAAGCTTGAATGGCGGCCCACGAGGGAATCCGTCTCCGCCGAGTTCAGTGGCTGCACGATCGAGCGATGGAACATTGGGAGATCAGCAGAGCAAGCGATACAGGAGGATGGAGGAGTCTCTGGCGCAGCACTACAATACCCTGAGGCGCTTTCTTCAGGCGCCATATCGAGACGATAGGAGCCTGAAGCCCAACAAGGCTCGAGACAAGCTACTGAGACTCTCGCCTACTCAATTCCATGAGCTCAGTACGGATGTCTACGACGAGCTGGTTCGACGGCAGCAGGCCATGCCTCCGCCTGGACGGCCCCCCAGGCCAGACGTCCCTCCCTACCTGTTACCCAGACAGGAGTTCCACGAGAAGCGAAACCAAGCGCGTCAGAAACTAGCTTCCCTTCAGCAGCAGCGATTCAAGGATCTGGCCACGGATGTTTTCTGCGAGCTAGAGCGGAGATTTCCCCAATTCGCGGGAGCGGACATGCCTCGTATGGGCAGCCCAGCTCCCAGTGTCATGGGCATGGGACGCGGTTATCCGCCCTCCCGGCCTGGTTCCAACGGCTATCCTCGCGGTCCAGGGCCTGGAAGGGGTTATCCCTCAGGAGGTCCTCCGCCTGGTCGCTTCCCTCCTCGCCAAGGGTCTCTGGGCCCGGCTAGCATCAACGGCGACAGCCCCGACGGACCGCTTGCCAAGTCCTTCCAGAGCAACACCATTGTTCCTAACAAGAGCACGATGGTCGAAAGTGACGACGAGGGTGGTTTAGAAGACGACTATGACGCGCGAAGTGATGCATTCGGTCTGGATGGCGTTCTTCAGAGCAGCAGACCGGGCACTGGCACAACGTTTGCTGAGAAAGACAAGAAGCTCTTGGCGGACAGCCAGTCTCAGGTGTCCTCGCTGCAAGAAAAGGTGGACGAGCTGGAAACGTTGGTAAAAGAAAAGGACGAGGAAATCTTCAAGTTACGGGACGACCAAGACCGGTCTCAGGTAAGCCCAAACAAATACTGCGTTAGGAATTGCGGATGGTTAGTTGACTAATTTCCCGTAGATAAACGACACCGAAAAGCAGGAGTGGCAGGATGTCAGAGCGGATCTGGAGAACAAAGTCTCGCAGGCAGAGTCACTTAATACGTCCCTGCAATCGGAACTTGACAGGTTGCGCATGGATCACGAGAGCCGAGAGCGAGACTTCCAGCTGCAACTGGACGAGGCTTCCCGTGGTGGTTCAGGAGATAGTGAGCTGCGTGCGCAGTTCGAGGATCTACAAAGGAAACATCAAGCTCTCGAAGCCGATATGCGTGAGCAGCAGCAAGTGACGGAGGAGGTCAGACAGGAGGCGTCCAATTTCTTGAAGGAGATGAAGGCGATGTCAGAGCGCAGCAATATGAACTGGGAAAGAGAGGAGCAACTATCCCGGGATGTGCACCGGCTTGAGGAGGAAGTCAAGGAGTGGAAGAACCGTTACGCAAAGGCTAAGACTCAGCTGCGGCAGCTACGGGCCTCATCGGTTGTAATCTCTGGCATGCACCCGGATGCTGGAGGCTTGACGAAGCAGCATGAGCTCATCCAAGAAGATGGCCTAGTCAAGGACATCCATGTGACAAGGTTCCAGATATCCATCGACGAACTACTCCGCATTGCTCGAGCCGGGGAGCCTACACTCGTTCTTGATCAGATGAAGAGCGTTGTCGTCGCGGTCCGTCATATCACCCAGGACATTGAAAATGGCCCGGGTAACGAGCCGAGTCAGCTGCGCGGAAGAGTGAAGACGAAGGTGTCTGCCACGGCAAACAACCTGATCACCGCCTCGAAGAACTATGCCCATGCCAATGGCCTTTCTCCGGTCTCTTTGCTCGACGCAGCGGCATCCCATCTATGTGCTGCAGTTGTAGAACTCGTTCGTGCCGCCAAGATTCGACCGACACCAGCGGACGAGCTGGAGGAAGAGGACGATGACAATATTGCTCCGATGCAATCTCCGGGTTATTTCAGTGTCGCCCCCAGTCAGAATCGACTCAGTAACAATGATTCCGTCTACAGTGCCCTCAGCTCGCCTTCTGTGAGGTCCCTCCGGAACGCCGCTTCACGCCGACCCGGGTCACGTAACGGCATCATGAATGGCCAAGGTTTCCCGGCGAAGCTTTCGTATGGCATGAGACCTCAGGATGCCGATCTAGAGGAGCTTAAGCTGTACCTGGAAGATCAGACGGAAGGCCTTGTGCAGTCTATTCAGGCTCTCGTGGCCAGTATTCGCGGTGAAGACAGCATTGGAACTATCCGCAGTCACATCACGGCCATTTCGAACGTCGTCAACAACGTGGTCACGTCAACAGACGATGCCACCCGCAAGCCTGGTGCGAGCCCAGTACTTCAAGAGCGCGCAGGACCGATCGTGCAGACCCTTGCAGAGTGCCGCAACCGCCTTTCCCGTACCGGCGCTGAAGGTGAGGAGGTCACCAACGCGGACCAACTGCGCGAGATCACCAGCAAACTGCCTCCGATCGCGTTCGAGATCGCGCGGGAGACCAAGGAGCTTGTGCAACGGGTCGACCAAATCGAGCTCGATGGCGGCGATGAGGACGACTTTCGATGAGCACGTCGATTTTTTTTGCGCTAGCCCACCACTCTATACCTTGGGTTAATTATACCCCTTTCAGATCTTTTTCTTCGCCGGCCTTTATTTTTTCTCTCCACATATACTCAACGAGACTGGACGAGAATGCAAATGACGTGCACGAATCCAATTGCGTATATGGAGTACATAATCTCTCATTCTTTTTTCTGTGACCCTGGTGACCCAGGTATTATTATATATCCCCCTTTTATCCATTCTTGTTCCACCTACTTCGATATTCTTACTGCTTTATTTTACCTGTATCACTTTTTGAAGGTCTGATCTATAATTTTTGGTACTTTCTACCCTTGCCTTTTCGCATATCTGGGCGACTAGCCCCTGTCGTGTTTTATTTCAGCGTTGCCATTTTCTCCCACTGGCCGACATGCAGACCTCTTCTGGGTGTTTGCTCCTTTTTCTGGCATTTCGACCCGCTGACTGCGGGTTTCCATTTTGCGGTATATCGTGTTGTCAACCCAGACCTATCTGGGATGACTGGTAACTGAAAATATTACGTTCTATCCGTTTCCCCTTGATATCTACCGTATCCGCGAGTCGTAATGAGTAGTTACGTGGCCTTAAAAGAACGAAAGTACTACGTTGCAGAGCCAATCCAGTGCGTAGTTCAGTGAGCACGCCATATGCTGTCGATCCCTGGTATATCATCATCTAGTAGTGAGAAGCCTTCCCGGTCTCAGGGATGATGTCCCAGACTTGTACTGTAAATCTTTCTTCACCTGACCGATCAACTGTGCACAGCTCGACCAGTTCTCGTACATGTGCATACGTGGAATTGAGAGAAATTTCCGACCGGTCAGATCCAGCATGGCCCTGGATCTTGTTCCCGGGGGGATAACCGGACAGATCGCAGGCGGTGTAGATCACGTGACAACAGCGTGCAGAGGGACTGCAGGATCGGGTTAGGCTGGCTGGACAGACGTGGTCGTGTTTTTCCTGCTGCTTCCGTTGAGCTCGAGAGGAAGAATTATTGTTGTTATTAGTGACCAGCACCATTGGGCTCTCAGCGTCTGTATTTCTTCTTGTTGTGACTGTCTGGTTGTTTCTCCAGTTCCTTTCACGGCTGTATTAACTAGCATCTCATTCAATTCTTCTTGGATATCATCTGGTGAGTCTCCCCGTCCAGTATCTATCGAAGACTTGTCCTCGCCCTGCTGCCCCGAGTGCAGTCAATGCAGCTTCATCCGGCTCTGGCCGTACTCCTCCAGCACTGGTCTCACCGGGACGGGGGATCTGCCCACCAGTCAGACCTGGAGAGAGGATCACCAGCAGCAACGATGCAGTTGGAACGGGTGCAGCAGGATGAGCTGCTGGAGCAGCCTTCGTGTCTGGCCCGTACAGGCTGACGGACTCTCTAGCCTACGCGCCGTCGCCCGTCCCGCACAGCCTCCGAGCCCCTCCCGAAGT
This sequence comes from Paecilomyces formosus, assembly GCA_029606185.1. Classification (NCBI taxonomy): domain Eukaryota; kingdom Fungi; phylum Ascomycota; class Eurotiomycetes; order Eurotiales; family Thermoascaceae; genus Paecilomyces; species Paecilomyces formosus. The sequence continues at coordinate 661,503 of JAPVCB010000036.1, forward strand.
GAACAGGAAAGCACAGCAGCAACAATGTTCTCCCGAAGCCTGAGGTCAACAATAACCCCACCTTGCTCTTCCTCCTCCTTTCGTCCCCTCTCCTCCATCCTCAATTGCAACAAGTCTCATCTCCAACCGTTCCGTGCTTTCCATCAATCCTCGCCCATCATGTCCAACACCAAGGCTTTCTTCGACATCCAGTACGCCCCCGTCGGCTCTTCTGAGCGTAAGTCAATTCCCCAAGTACCCTGCCCCTCCCTCGTCCCGCAGGCGAGGAAAAAAACAATGAGATTACCCCGCCATCTGGTGATTCTCTCAACGTTTTAGCATCCCCCATCCCCCTCGGGGCCCTGGATCATCCTCTATCATCCGTCAATTGGGCATCGTACGCTAACTGCTGCTGTTTCTTCGATCCTACAGCCAAGACGGGCCGCATCATCTTCGAGCTCTTCGAGAAGGACGTCCCCAAGACCGCTCGCAACTTCCGTGAGCTCTGCAAGCGCGAGAAGCCCGAGGGTTACAAGGGCTCTTCCTTCCACCGTATCATCCCCCAGTTCATGCTCCAGGGTGGTGACTTCACCCGTGGCAACGTGAGTCCTCCTGTCGATAGCCTCTGGTTTACTCCTCGCCGCCTTCTCAGGTGTCAAGGCCACTTGGCCATTGGAACTTGTTGAACGACCAATCTGACTGACTCCACTCGGCATACAGGGCACTGGTGGCAAGTCCATCTACGGTGAGAAGTTCGCTGACGAGAACTTCATCTACAAGCACGACCAGCCCGGTCTGCTCTCCATGGCCAACGCTGGTCCCAACACGTAAGTTGACTCTGCTTAGATCTTTCATGATTGCTCCATAACTGACTTCTCTGCAGCAACGGCTCCCAGTTCTTCATCACCACTGTCCCCACCTCGTGGCTCGACGGCAAGCACGTCGTCTTCGGCAAGGTCGCTGACGAGAACTCCTTCAAGATTGTCAAGGAGATCGAGGCCCTTGGCAGCTCCTCCGGTGCTGTCCGCTCTGCTGTCAAGCCCACCATCGTCGACTCTGGTGAGCTGTAAATGACTCGCCCGCAGTCTGTTCTCTGAGGTAGCAGGCGTCGGCCTTTGCCAATGCTGAATATGGGGTTAAAAACATTGGGCGCTTTCTTGTGAAGCTAAGTCTTCGGCGGGTCTCTTCCAGACTCGATAGTTGTAGATTGTACCATCTACCGTAGCTTAGCAACAAGTTGCGTTTCAGACACCATCCATTCTAACAATTCCGTATGCGTAATCCTGACGTATGTTCAATTTGGAGAATAAACTTGTACGTGGGGTGTGCCTTGCTGCGGTTAATCGGATATCTCTACCGAATAGATCAACGCCGACGGCTATAATCTGATCAACATGCTTATTAATGCATACTTATTGTCCGCTGTAACAACTGTATTTATAATTATTTTGAGCCACACATGCCCTGTCAATCCGCAGGAAATATACCTATGATTTCTATCCATCAAAATACCAGAACCATCATCAAATACTATAAGGAGCCTTGCTTTCCAGTCCGTGTCATTGGCTTCAGTAACTACATAGCATATCACTCTCGTCCTTGATGACAATCAAGACTGGAGAAAGAGAACAAGAAGAGAAGTCCCAGATCAATGATTGGCTTCATTACATGGGGGACTAGACTACTACTGCTGCGTCTTGGTTTGACTAGATTTTTCCCTGATGTACTCGTAGTCTACAATGTCTTCACTCAGTCTAGAATGGCTTTTCTGGAGAGAACCAGAAGGTCCAACTGGATAATACGTGATCATCTTAGATTCAACCTCTTGTTCCTCCGGAAAGGGCAGGACGCCCTTCGGAGTATAACAAGGGGCAGAGAAGAGAAAGGAATTCACATTCCGCACAGGAAAAGAAAGGAGAAAAAAGACATTATTCATTATTTCTATTCATTCATGATTATGAAAGTCATTTTTTTTTACACCTAGACAGCTTAAGCTTAAGGCGTAGGCGAGTTCTTTTGTGGTATATGTATTATAAGAGATGTGATGTGATGAACCTCTTTCATCCGCAGCATGCAGTTACGCTAGTTGCGTCATTCCTGTATATGGTTAGCTTGATCGTGCTTCAGGAGAATTATCATTCATGGCATGATGGATGAAGGATCAAAGGACGCGAAATAAGAACAAGGAGAAGTATAAGGAGAAGAGAAGGACAAACTCACCCCTCGGCATTACCCCCCAGCGGCTCCCACGAGAAGAGAAACGCTCCCAAAAACGCTCCGATGAAGATACAGATGATGATATACCCGTTAAAGTACATCGCGAGCAACATGATGAAATATGCCACGGCGAACTGGAGCATGTGCAAGACGGCACGGACCAATTGCTCGAAGAACGTCGGGCGAATCGGGCCTGTTTTTACTGCGGACGCGAACGGGGGGATGGAAGTTGCGTTTGGTGGAGTGGAGGATTTGGGGATGTTTTCGTCGGCTGAGGATTCGGCACCACAGCAGCTGGTGGTGGTTGTGGTGGTGGCATTTTGTCGAGATGTGGCCGTAGCCATGGCAGAAAGGTGGTATCGTTGGATAGTCGTTCGATGGACGATGTAGGCGTCGTATTCACGGCCTACACGGCGGAGGAATTCGAGGACGAGCACGAGGCAGATGACTCCGATGCAGGAGCCGCCGAACATGCCGTGGGATGTGATGTGCCATGATTTGGAGAGGAAGCCTGTAGCATATTAATATTGGATATGGTATATCGGAGATGCGAAGACTGGATAGAAGGGGTAGAAAGAATAGAGCAGTTGAAAACACTGCACGGAACTTACATGCATCGATAGTATCCCAGTTCCAAAGCATCTATTTCCCCCAATTCATATCAGCTTTGTCTTGGAATATCATCTTGAATGTGACAATGGTATAATGCTGGAAAGGAACAATTCTATGGGAATTGGAGACTACACTTACCGAAACCTTGCAATCACTGCTCATATCCATGCTCATACCACCCATGTCCATACTGGTGCTGCTGCTCATCGCAGCCGAGGCAGTGGATGTCATCGATCCCATCGCCATTCCGGTCGATGTGGTGCTCATGGCCATACCAGTCATGCTATCCATGCTTGCCGTCTAGACTCGTTCGAGTGATGGCAGGTGTCCTATGGATGGTCCTCTTCTTCGGCGCAGAGATACCAACGTTGATAACGAGACTGGACTGGTTCAGCCCCCCCTTCAGAAATGCTAGACCTGGATGTGTCTATTATTCACTCGATAGTTGGTCACTGCAGCATTCGATCCGATTTCGAGGTGTGAATTCCTTCTACTCTGTCGGTGATAGGAGAGTCGATTGTAGTATCCAGGGCGGGATAGAAACGGCAGATGGCCCTGGCCAAATAGACAACTGACGCTCAATCGCTCGTACAGTAATACAAAGCAGTTGCTTGTAGTAGTACTACTTCTGGACACGAAACAGACAGAGAGGGTAACGTCCGATATTTGCCTCGACGTAAATCCCAGGAAAGACGGACAGAGACAGGGTACCGTTCCAGAAATATACGGACAAGAGCCCAATTAAAAGAACAAGATCCCGTCGATGCTCTCACGCGATATTCCTGTGCCAGTATAGGAGGAAAGACAACCCAGAAGGACCAAGATGCGTAGCAGTCGCAGTCACACAGGTACTACGTTATAACCAGGCCGTGGCACCGGTGGGTACATATATACGGAGCCAAGCCAGCAGCGGCCTTAAGGTACTTGTTCCCATTTACTTTACTAAGATAAGCTGGGCGGTCCAAGATGGGATCGAAGCGTGTGATTGAGCGTATTTTCTCAGGCGGCGTGAGTGAGTGGTTTTGCGTTCCACTTTTTACAGTAACTTATTTGCTCACTGCCGGGCCGATGCCGCGTGGGATTGCGGCCCTGTCGATTCATAGCACTCGGACTTGGTTGTATGCATGGTTCGCTTTATGCTGGGCTGTCGTGGATGAGGGGAAATGTTTGGTTTAGAGACATCATGCTTACTGTCTTGTACTATGCTATGCTTTGTGGTTGCTGTTCCCTGGCAGGGTTGTGCCATGCGGGTAGATAGCGCGACAAACGTTCTGATGTATGTACATGGAGCACGCTCAATTGTTCTCTATATATTCTATATGCATACTGACAGAATTGAGAAGAATACTATAACGCCCATCAATGCTACGAGCAAAAGACACCCGAAGATAGGACCATTCTCCCTATAGACAGAAATTCTCCGGATTATACGGAGTACTCGATCGACAACCTCGTGGCCAGGCTGGATGACCCACTGGGACGACGCTAGAAGTGCGCATCTGAGCATATATTCTCGTCATTTTCCGACGAGATGAACAGAGAGATCATTATTTTCACTGTCAACGTCGGCAGTTTTCCGTGTTGCGGGCAATTGAGCAGATTAATCGGTTCTGCGTTCTGTGATTGGTCCATCCGGATTTAGTCGCTATAGCGCGAGATGAAGATTGCGAGAACCAACCATCAGCTCAGGGCTAACTGATTATCATAGAGAGAGACGTCCAGCCAACGATGTTTTCTTCGCTATAGTTAAGCTACGATGGAGGTTGATTAAGCGAGGTAGTTTCTCTCTAGCTCTACTTTGATCTATACGAAGTCTGTAGTGTACTCAACGTCTTGTATTATTCTTGCATAAGTTCTTCATTCATTTATCCCGCAGTCATCACGGAAGGAATAACGGCAATCGTACGATATGAATACATAGAAGGCCCTGTTCCACCCGTTGAATCGGTGTGGCCTTCTATGACAGCGGGCGGGAGTGTATGCGCTCCTCAGGCGTCCGTACCATGAGTGCCTTTCATTGCTGTTCACAGCACGGGGCCTACTTGCGATTCTCTTGTTGTCAAGATGAGCCCGCAGAGTGATCACCATCGGATAGACCCTGAGAAACGTCGGTAAATGCCAAAGCGTACTGACAGCTCTTTTGGGACAGCGATATAAGGCACGACGAGAACATTGGTTCTTGCTCGATGTCTCCCCTTGTCAATCGCTTTTCAACAGAATGGCTCGTGCCTGACGCCACTGTGCTATGGCTTTGATACAGCGGACTCTTTGGTTGTGTATGACAGCATCAATGCAGAATCATACATCATCCCTGCTGTGCTCCAGCGGGACAAGCACCTTTGACCGTTTGACGACTCCCTGCAAGATCTCTCTGATCTGCTTGCAGCCGTCGATGCCCACAGCCAGCATAGTCTCCATGTACGACAGATGGGCTCTAGAGTCCATCTGAATCACCGAGACCTTCATATCCTCCTCGTCATCCTCCATGGCATCTGCTCCGCCGGGGATGGGCGTCGTAGTCCCAACTGTCATGAATGGCAATTCTTGCTCTTCCGGCAAGGACAGATCGAGTAGAGGATCAAGTGTATCATTATTCGGATCACGAGCGGTAGAAGCACTGCCACTCATACCAGCAGTGCAACCGCAGAGAAGACCGGGCATGGGGATACCGGCATCCACGAGTGCCAGCGTCGTGGCGTTAATAGCTGCTGCGAGAAGCGACCCATCTGCTGACAGGACGGAGATTTGGATGCTTATGGTACTGTGTGGGTAGTGATATGTATGAATGTGGGACTGGAAGGCGGAGCGTAGGACGTTAGAAAGCTGTAGAGACTGCCTATATAGCAAGTTAGAGACGAGAAACAGAACACTCGCTTGAAAGAATGGATAGAGCAATGAATTACCTGTCGTTTCCTCCAGCCCTTCGTCGCCGATCTACGCTCGCAAACCCAGCAACATTGACGTCCACTTCGACTGTCGCTCCAGCAGCGTTGCCACCACCAGCCCCTCCAGCTTCTCCTCGTAGCTTCTCAGCGGGACCGTGAACGGTGCAGATAATTGAAGTATTTCCCATCGACAGATATGAGGACCCCGAACTGGCTGGATTCGTGGATATCTGAGCCTGCAGCAGTCGAAGCTCGTTCCAGCGACGGCCATCGAGGCGGAGTTTGGTGAGAGGATACGTCGTGGACGTGTCCAGAGGCATTTTGTGAGATGTTCTGCTTCAGCGCGAAGATATAAGGGCTTAATCCGAGGATCGTGGGTTTGGCAATTCCGTTCTGGAGGATGAAAAGTTGCGCCGGCCGTGAGATTGTCGCTAATGGCCCAGACAACAAAAGACTAGTACCTAGGTAAATCAGCTGGCTGAATATAGTACTAAATGTACAACAGCATATGCAATCGCACGTCGTGGTTGCAAGCGGACTGGGAGTGAGAGCGCAAATCCAGCGGGGATCTTGGTTCGCCGGTGCGGGCGGTCAAAAAATCGAACCAAAGCTCTTTTCCCAGTTCGGAAATCTAAGAGGCCAGGAACGCGACGGCGACATTATTGCCCCGCGACGGTCCAGACGCGTTGCTCGACTACATACAAAATCTACACATGTGTTACACCAGATAAGCATGGGCTCGGAACGGGCGCAGCAGGATTATGATACCCTCACAGCGAGTACTGACGATGATGACCTCGAAGGCAGCAACCTGTCAGAGAGCCGCAATGCTGTCTCAGCTAGTATGGCTTCAATGTGCTACCTTAGGAATACCGCTACTAACGATGTGACATAAAGGACGTGAAATACAAGATATCCGTTCCGAGAAAAATGATCAAGAAAGACGGGCTCCAGCACGAAGGCGGATACGATCACCAGAGAAGCCAACCGTCACCTTGTCGGACAGTGCTAGCGATGACTCTGATTTCAATGAGGGAGCGGCCGCATACGAGCAGTTCAAAAATCGCAAGAGCTTAAAGCGCAAACGTGCCATCGCAGAGTCACGAAAAGCTCGATCTGCAGGAAAGAATTCCATTGTCGGCCGTCGCCCCAGGAACAACGATGCTGGACCATCTCGCAAACGGCGGCAACTGAGAGAGTATAACGAGGTCTCGTCCGACGATGAGTTGATGGAATATACCCTGCCGGACTACTTGCAGAAACGGCGCGCGCAGTTTGATAAGAGGCTAGAACATCTCAAACAGTCAGGGTTGAAACTGCCGCCTGATTTCGACGATGTAGCCTTCTCAGATGATGAACGGCTGGAAACGTTGAAGGAGAAACCAGAGTTCAAACATATCCGACCTTGTGGCAAATACAAAGACATAACACTGCCGTATTCCCTCGGCCTTATCCCAGCACCTATAGCGCAGTGGCTACGAGAATATCAAGTCGAAGGTGCCGCGTTCTTACATGAGCTCTTCGTTTATCAGAAGGGTGGCGTACTCGGAGATGATATGGGTCTTGGAAAGACCGTGCAGGTAATTGCATTCTTGACTGCCGCTTACGGTAAAACTGGCGATGAGCGAGATGCAAAGAGGATGCGGAAAATGAGAAGAAGCAGGGTCAACAAGTGGTATCCTCGGACATTGATCGTGTGTCCCGGAACTCTGATTGAAAACTGGAAGTCTGAATTCGACAGATGGGGATGGTGGCACGTGGAAGTCTTCCACGGTGATAGGAAGGAGGAAGCTCTCCAGGCTGCGAAGTCCGGTCGTCTAGAGATACTTATCACGACATACACCACCTACCGCATGAACAAAGATTCTATAAACATGGTCGAATGGGACTGCGTGGTCGCCGATGAGTGCCATATCATCAAAGAACGCAAGTCCGAAACTACAAATTCCATGAACGAGGTCAATGCTCTCTGCAGGATCGGCTTAACGGGCACTGCGATCCAAAATAAATACGAAGAGTTATGGACTCTTTTGAACTGGACCAACCCAGGAAAGCTTGGCCCAGTCACCACCTGGAAGACCAGTATATCAGATCCGCTCAAGATCGGGCAATCTCATGATGCAACACTGTACCAGCTGAGTAAAGCCCGAAAAACAGCTAAAAAGCTGGTGGAAAACCTTCTACCGGCGTTTTTCCTTCGGCGCATGAAGACTCTCATAGCGGACCAGCTCCCCAAGAAAAGCGATCGCGTTGTCTTTTGCCCTCTTACCGATACCCAAGCTGGTGCCTATGAGAACTTCCTCTCTCATGATATCGTTGAGTATATCAAAACCTCGTCCGAGACATGTGGTTGTGGATCGGGCAAAAAGGCTGGCTGGTGCTGTCACACACACCTGCCATCGGGCGAGAAATGGCAAAGCTATGTGTTTCCCGCCATAGCCAATCTGCAAAAACTCAGCAATCATCTTGCGATCCTCATCCCCCAGCCGGCAGATCCACAGGAAAAGCAAGATAAGGATTTGGAGATGCTGCAGATCGCTGTGCCAGATCAGTGGCGAGAGCTCTACCTTTCAAGAGGGTCTATTATGAATTTTTCGAATCCAGAATTCTGCGGCAAATGGAAAGTTCTAAGGAAACTTCTGAAATGGTGGCATGCCAACGGAGACAAAGTGCTCATCTTCTCCCACAGCGTTCGCTTGCTGAAAATGCTGCAGATGCTCTTCAACCATACCAGCTACAATGTCAGCTACCTTGATGGCGCAATGAGCTACGAAGATAGAGCAAAAATAGTCGATGATTTCAACTCCGATCCCCAGCAATTCGTATTTCTCATCTCCACGCGAGCGGGAGGTGTCGGCCTGAATATCACCTCCGCCAATAAGGTCGTCGTGGTCGATCCCAACTGGAACCCATCGCACGACCTACAAGCTCAAGATCGAGCTTACCGTATCGGACAACATCGTGACGTGGAAGTCTTCCGACTCATATCGGCCGGTACCATCGAAGAAATCGTCTACGCCCGACAGATCTACAAGCAGCAACAAGCCAATATCGGCTACAACGCAAGCTCTGAACGCAGATACTTCAAAGGCGTACAGGAGAAGAAAGACCAGAAGGGCGAGATCTTCGGACTATCCAACCTCTTCGAGTACCAAAACGACAACATCGTCCTGCGGGAGATCGTGAACAAGACTAATATCGCGGAGAGCAAAGCCGGCGTACAAGTCATTGGTATCGACGTCGACCAAGACAGTACCACCAATGAAGACTTGCCTTTCTCATCAACAAATGACGACGATGAAGACGGAGCCATGAGCCAACTGGCCGCTTTGATCACCGGCGACGCAGACAAGATATCCACCCCCAGGAATAACAACAAATCCAGCGTGACTCCCAAGAAACACGATCCCGTGCAAGCCATCCTCGCCGGTGCAGGCGTCGAATACACCCATCTCAACAACGAAGTCATCGGATCGTCCAAGACCGAAGAACGGCTCAGTCGCCGTGCTGAACTTGCCGAGGAAACGCTCGGTGAAGAGCAAGTCTTCCGCGACTCACAAGACGACATAGTCGTCAGTAAGGACAGTGAACCTGTGAAATTCAAATACCATCCGCCCAAGGATGTGATGAAACGGCAGTTCTGCAGTATGGCGAAACGATACGGATTCAACAATGCCACGGAGTTCGCTCTTGTTGTGGAGGGCATGACGCAGTCGCAGAGACGAGCATGTCTTGAGAAATGGTATAGGGAGAGAAGAGAGATGCTCATGAAAGAAGGTGGCTCTGATAAGGGGTAATTTACGCGCAGAAAGCTTCTGAAGATACAGTACTAGGGTTCGGAGTTTTTGGGATATGAGTCTGTATATACGGGATTGGAGTCCTTAGATACCCCCTACATGTGCACTTAGGAATTAATTAGCTATGGAGTCTTCTATTCAGAGGAATAATAATAAAGAGCATATCTCATTTTTGTTGCTTAGTAAAAGCGCTTTTGCTGCTCTAGGCAGTGTGGTATCTCATACATAGTTGCAAAAACACATCAATCCGCCTCAAGTGAATCGTCTCCCGTAGCTCTGTTTCGTCCAGTACAGAGGTTGTGGCCGTTGAGATCATTCTTTTCTCCCAGAAACAGCACCATTACTCAATGACCTTCGTAACGTAGGACATGAAGCTAATATCCTGCTCCAGGCGAACCATGGCCTCAGTACGCAGTTGGATTAGGACCTCCAGACCATCTCCGTCGTCATCATTATCAGCACCAGGGCTCGAGTGGCCAATTCTTGGCATTAATATCATTGCTCCGTCCTGGCGACTCCATGGCTTGCGGATGAACTCGACGTTTCCATCATTCCCTATCCCAGGGATAAGCCACTGCCCCTCTGAGAGATTTAAGTCACTCCAGCTGGTTATGAGGACATCCGGGCCACCTGCGCAACGCGCGTTCACTTGGAGGTCCCGGATATCTGCGGTAGAGTGGCAGAGCGATATGAGGGACCTGACATGGGAGGGAGTCACTCTGTCGACAGCTTGGCGGATTTGGATAGCGCACTGAGTGAGAGCGGAAGCTGCACTGGAAGGAACAGAGTATTCGCGAGCATCTATGGACAGGCCTGCGCCGTCTGCTCCAAGGATTATTTTCACTGGAAGCGTAGCTTGAGAATAGACTACGCTTGCGCCAACGTAGAAGGCTGGTATCGGCGGTTGAATGTGGCCTCGGATACTGACAGACAAGCTGAGGGAACTTGATAGCTCCTCGTCGGGAGACTCGCTCTGGAGAGTAGTGAGATACAGAGCACGAGCTCGGGTGACAAAAACCCAAACAAGAGCACAAAGAGCGTCATCAGTCGTCACGACTACAGGCCTATGGTTCCTGTTCATTGTCTCCTCCACGCTTTGTTTCTCGGAGGCACGTTTTCCCAAGTACGTCTTGAGAGACTCGATCTTTTCCGCGGAAAGGACAAATATTTTGCCCTGATTCAAGTACTGCGTGTCTTCGTCTGTAGGATTGTCCTGTCTGAGGTCGGAACCATCTCCCGCTTGTGCTCCAGGAGAAGAAACTGCGACCACGTCTGTATCCAGCGTATATTCCGGATGCTCATGCAGCGGGCTAGTGTGCGGCAAGCCAGGAGTGAGAAGAAGCCGCAGTTTATCATCAGCAAACTCCGGCAAGTTGATAGGCGTATCTCCATGGGTCTCTAGGCTCTGTCGTAGTGCATACAGGAAGACAGCAGTACCAGCAGCATCAGTGACATTACGATGAGTATAGACAGCCAGAATAAGCCCGCCAGGCAAGAAGTTGGCCTGCAGTGCAATGACTGGACAAGGCTTGGTAGCGTCTGGGAAATCAGGGAGTGGTGAGATGAGGGGACCCGCAAGTTTGCTGGGAGGCATTCCCATGCTCTTCAGTTCTTCGTATGTGTGAGGGAACTCAGGAGGCTCGAGTTTCTTGACAAAAACGTGCGCTTCTTCGACGTCGTGGTTGTTGTAGCGCACCTCCAGCCTTCCGGTATGTTCGCCTCCATCTCGCTCGAGAGCGACGGTACCAGCCATGAAAGGGAAACGAGCGATTGCAGCTTTGTACGCCTGCTGAAGAGCCTCAATTGCTGGGGCAGGATCGTCAGAGGCAAAGGGAAAACAGAAGGCCATACGTGTGTATCCACGCGGCATGATCTGGTCGATGGGTGTCAACCCAAAGTAATGGTCTTCGTTACCATCAGCCATCTTTGATGGTAGTGGTCTCAGTAACAGATTGCAATTTGGCTGAGATTTATTTGCAAGTATCAAGAGTGGTGATTTTTCAAGATGTTAAGAACAGTCTGCAAGGTCCCACGTGGAAGTGAATGCACATAAAGTCAGGAGAGCAGTGTTGTGATACAAGGCAACGACATGTTTGCAGCTGCAGCAAGCCCTAGGCTAAATCAGGCATCGAGATTATTCGCTGAAAACACAAGTGAACAGTTACTGCCAGATTGACATGTTTAACAATCGTGTGGGACTTTCCGTATGTTTGTCCTGTCATGGTTTCCCGCTCAGGGGAGACCTCCCGTCTTGACGCGGAAATGCGCGGGACGGGCCTATTGTATCCCACAGTTGCCATCGAAGTGATCCTTTCTCAACAGCTATGCGGGACATTGTCGAGTAATGGAAGAGTTAAAAATAAAAAGATTTATAGAAAAAATCATTCAAACGGTCTTATGTATGCTAATCTTGAGTCGATATGCACAACAGGCTTCCGGGAATATGAAGCAATCGATATATTGTCCCTTCTGTCGTTTATTATGACTATTATTTGCAGATATCAGCCCACTCGCACATATGTCTTCACTATGCCATGTCGAACCCAGAAATGAAGATGACGGCCCGTAAACCCATCCAGATACCCCCAAACGCCATGCTATTAATACATCCATCATGCAAACGCTTCTTGTTGTCAACTCAAAGCCAAGCGAGAGTCCATAAGGCCGGGAAGTTGGGCCATTTCTCCTGCCACTCAGCCAATATCTCCGGGACGCGCTCGTCGAAATTTCGTCTCGCCTCACCAGTGCCGTTCCCCCAACCGACGGTACCGTTGGCTTTGCGCTCTTGGTTGGCAGCTTCGTTCAGCCTATCGGCAAGGTCCCGGATGGCATTACCCCCCACGAGCGCCTCTTCATGATTATCTTTGATATCAACATTGAAGACGTGTACCGGACGATTGAGAGGCGCTCCTTTGTTCATGAGATCATCGACAACAGCGTCCCAGCATCGCTCTTCGCAGGTGATAATCACATCCACAACACCACCTTCTGTTCCCAGAGCACCCTTATCCCCTTTGGAGACATGATCTATTCGTGGTAGACCTGGTACCCAGTCTTGGAATCTCTCGGGTCCCCACTTCAAGTTCTTGTTCCGCTCAAGCATATTCAAGAGTCCATTGTTTCGGTATAGCCTCGGGTCCTTCTGATACAGTTCATCGTAGATTTGGGCATAAGAGACGCTGTTGAAGTTGTAGACATTGGGCTGAGTAATAGACGGGCCAGGTAGTCGTACCAACGAACCAGTGCCGAAAGATATTACCGGGTAGGGAGTCGGTGCGGTTGAGAGACGCATATGTGCCTCCATTGATCTGTTCTGATTCGACGCACAAACCGTGCAAAACTTCAGTTTGTAGGAGCCAGATTCTGAAGGCGTCACTGCAGCTCCATTGTCTGCCTGAGTGTCCATGGTAGGAGGATGGGACAGGGCCGACTCTGGCGGAGGAGGCGGAGGTGGAGGAGGAACAGAGGTGGGAGTGGCCGACTCATTTCTTGCCAGTCTAGGATCAGAAGCCATATTTATTTTGTTATTAGAGTGTTTTATGATTATATTACGAGAAGGTATCAGAGTGCTCTAAGAAAAGAATCAAGTGGTGGGTAGTGTTGGTGACAAGGAGGGTATTTAAAGTCTAGCTTCTGCGAAACCCTGAATAATGTTAGCAGTATTCACTAGAAGGACTGCTGATAACTGATTGTGGAAAGAGAAGGGTGGTCAGGTAGTTAAAAGTTGCGTATTATGAGTTTGTCCTCATGGTGAATAGGACAGCTCCAATAAAAGTGCTCATCATGGTATTGGAAAGAGGTAATAGCTAGAACATTGTTACATACCTTAAGTTACACTATTATTGTCCTGGCTAGGTTTCAGGCCAGGCAAGAATGGAGGTAGTGGAAGGGTTGTCGCCTTGTCAACAAGGATGAATTGCTGTGCGAGTTTTCGCGTGATGTCGCGAGCCAGCTACATGTGGTCCGTGCGTTGATTAGTCATGTTTATCCAGCTCGAGACTGTACCGTACAATACTCTTGCCCTAAATAGTGACCTTTCATCAACTACATAGTTTATTCAGCCCTGACACCCTAAGCCTCACTATGTAAACTAGCTGGCTGACTCCGCTCCGCCAGCACTTCTGGAACCCCGGTTCCTTACAAGTTACAGCTTGCCTCTTTCAGAGGGCAGTGAAAGAAAAGTCGGGCAGTACCCCAAAGGGTCGCAGTCAGTACTATCACACCAGGTGCCAAAATTATTGCGCATCCAATACTACTACATAATATATAAGCTCTCAACTACATTACAGCTCCTAGGCACTGCTGACCCTATGAACAAGTAGTTATAGGATGACGTAGTTTGAGTGTAACATTTCTGAACTAAATCGGCCGAAGATTGTTCTGCCATCGGCCGAAGCTGATCAGAGGCATGGCAGTATCATCATCGGCTCACCACTTATCATAAATAGAGCAAGCATACACTGACGAGGGGCTTGCAGACCTGGAAAGATTCATTCAGCAGCTGATCCCGCGAGACTATTTTTCATTCCACCGACATTCCACACCATGACCGAAATTTCTATCAAAAAGGGCCCTATCGCCCTGGCGGGCCTCCTCTTCAAACCCTCCAACCCAGCTGCGAGGGCAACGTCCGGACTGGTTATTGTTCATCCTGGCGGCGGTGTCAAGGAACAAACCGCCCGGACCTATGCCCAGAAACTGGCCACTGCTGGGTTTACAACAGTTGTCTATGATGCATCCTACCAGGGTGCTAGTGGAGGCGAACCTCACTTCCTCGAGGACCCTAATGAGCGTGTGAGTGACGTCTACGCTGTCGTCGACTACCTTCAAAATCTCGACACTGTCAACTCGGAGAAAATTGGTGTTTTGGGTATTTGTGCCGGGGGTGGTTATGCGGCAGCCGCGGCAAAGGCAGACTACAGATTGAAGGCACTGGCAACCATTAGTATGGTCAACATCTGAGATTCCGCTCGCAAGGGCTGGGATGGAGATGAAGATCCTTCCAAGCACGTCGAGTCACTTCGTGGAGCCGCAGCCCAAATTACTGCTGAAGCTAAGGGCGCGGAACGCGCTGTGGCGCCCTATGTCCCTCCCAAGGTTGATGACAAGACCCCGAGGGATATGAAAGAGGCCAGCGACTACTACCTTACTCCTCGGGCGCAGCACCCCCGAGCCGAGAATAAGATGCTGTACCTGAGCTTTCCGCGGGTTCTTACTTTCGATGCCTTCCATCTGGCTGATGTGTTCCTCAAGCAGCCTACTATTCTCATCGCGGGCGAAAAGGCAGGATCGCTGTGGCATACTGAGCGATTGGATAAGTTGATTGGTGGTGCTACGAAAAAGCTGATTGTGCCGAACGGCGCGCACATGGACTTCTATGATAATGAGGCTTATGTCGGACCAGCTGCTGAGAATGTTGCCCAGTTTATGAAGACGCATCTCGCCTAGAGCCTTTTGGTTTCAATTATAACCATATGATATAGTAATGTGAAAATCTGATATTTATAACGACCCACAAAATTCTACGGTGATATATGCGCCACTTTCGGTAGTACTTGAAAGTATTTGGGACCAGCCACTGGCTGCTGATAATAACCAACCGCCACTCGAAGGACGGAGGATTTAGTAAATATTCAGAGGCATATCGGCCGAAGCAGTCTTGGGCTTCTTCCATCGGGCTGGGGGGCATGTATATATGTCTTCGGGGATAGATTTTCATACCCGAACCCGATGAGGGAATGAAATGACATAAGGCACGCCTCGTAAACTTCCTTATATTAATAACGTACACCAGAAAAAAAAAACGACAGTGAAATATTCTCGATCCAATGTGTTTATTTCCGACATCCTCCACGCATGAAAGCCATGGCATACCCCGTGTCTTATAATGCCTTCCGGCGGGCACCAGGAGAGAACGCTGAGACAATCGTCCCAAGCGTCGAGAATATGCCTTCGCTGCGCCCAAATGACGTCTTGATCAAAATCCATGCTGTTTCTCTGAACTATAGAGATGTTGGAATGCTGCATGGAAAGTATCCCTTGCCGGTCAAAGACCAAGGAATCCCCGCGTCCGACTGTGCCGGAGAGGTGGTGGCCTTGGGATCGGCCGTCCAGGGAGTATCCGTTGGAGATCATGTTTCACCTATATTCGATCTCAAATATATCAAGGATATAGACCCACAGAACGAATCTGCTCAGTTAGGTGGAACTGTCGACGGGGTTTTACAGCAGTATGCTGTGTTTGATGAGAATGTGCTTGTTCATGTTCCGCAACATCTGTCGTGGGAAGAGGTGCGAAACTCACTAGCATCTACATATTTTTGCTGATAGATATGCTAATTTATCGTTTTTATTCAGGCTGCATGCATCACCTGTGCTGGAACCACAGCATGGAACTCCTTGGACATGCCCAAGAGTCAGGCCCGCCAAACAACCGCTTTGATGCTGGGTAAGATAGAGACTGTCGGGGCGATTGCTATGGCTGACAGACTAATGATGAATAGGAACCGGCGGTGTGAGCATGTTTGCATTGCTCATTTGCCTAGGGGCAGGAATCCAACCTATTATTACCTCCTCTTCGGATGAAAAACTCCGCAATATTGCAGCTCTCGGGCCCGAGGGTGCCATAAAAGTTATTAATTACAGGACCAACCCTGACTGGGAAAAGGAAGTTCTCCGGTTGACTGGTGGAAATGGCGTTGACATTGTATTAGAAACAGTTGGAGGAACTAGTATCAAGCAAAGTACTGAATCGCTGGCAACTCGAGGTATGATAGCCTGGATTGGGTTTTTGGGTGGCTTAGCGCTCGATGGATTTGCAGAAGCCCTGGGGCAGCTTTTCCTGAAGGTTGGAACACTCAGGTATGTTTTGTTGGATCTTAATTGTGTCCCGAGTCTAAACCAGCCCTTACTGCATTCTGACTGCTTTACAGATCAATTCAGGTCGGTTCTAAAGTTGACCAAGCCAACTTGTGTCGCTTCTTAGAAGAGACCAAGACTTCTTTGAAACCGATCATTGGCAAAACATTTACCTTTACCGAGTCTCCCGCGGCATTCGATTGTCTTTACGCGGGAGGTGTCATGGGAAAAGTCGTCATTACTATGGATTAGGTGTATTAAGATGCCAAAGACGCGCTTCAACCTGGTAAAAAATGGGTGTCTAGTTGGTTCAAAAGTCTTATGTTAGGGACGAAGAGGGAAGGTAACAATATAGTTAAGTTTCGATGGCCAACCAGCTTTTGTGTCTGGGCCTTGCTGTATGTGAATATTATGCCCTATACTATTCTTCCTATACCCAGATAGCGAGTGTATACATTTTCAGTATTCAAAAGGCCTTAGTAAGAAAGTGGCAGCTGAGATGGTATACCTGACGAAAAATGGATTGCTAAAGCCACTAGGGCTAATAGACAACAACACCCTCCGTTTTCCGACGCAAGATAAAGAAGGCGAGAGGCGCAGGTTAGCAATATCGGACTCAATTACTTGGGCTCCCCTATTCAAACATATTAAGCCAAATTGGGAGTATGCAGGGCTGTTATGTCACTCGAGGATGAGCATTGGGAAGGAGAAAAAAAAAAAGAAAGAAATTCCAGCTACAACAGAAAGAGCAATAACTGTATTGCTATCACTCTCTTGTGCGAGAGCCGTCGCCGGCACCTTTTCGGAGCCGATGCCATGATTTTCGGCCGACCGAAATTCGCTGCCGAAGGCGCTATAAGGTGTTGCAAACAGTGGCCGAATGCGGGTCATCGACCTGATGAGCTCTCCAAAGGATGATCTTATGTCAGTTTCAAGAGTAGCATCAAATGAGAAAGAGTGCCATTGGATCATTCCTCTATCCAAAGCACCCCAACACTCCATTCTACGCTTTGAACCAATCCAAGCATAATGACTTTAAGATACTCTGCAACTCACGAGAGTCCCAACGGCCCTGGAGATGCCCGTCCAACTGTACTCCAGATCGTCAAGGGCGAGGACGTTGGAAATGTGCTCGCTGGCAAGGTTATCCTCATCACAGGTGAACCGTATCCTTGTCAGTATTGGTACTGCTAATCTCACGGTTCATCGGCCAACCACCATAGCAGTCTTCAACACTACGACAGATATACTGGTTCTACAAAGAACCTAGAGACTGTGCCTACTGAAATAATTGAATATTTTCGTTAGGCTTTGGGTGTGCGAACCTATAACAAACAAGGGTATAGTACGTAGAGTCAGAGTGAGCCCATATGTACTTGGCAGCCCACCGCAGGTCGCACAGCTCTCGAGGAGCCGTGAAGTCCGAAAGGCAACGACCAAGGTCTCAATCAAAATAAAGGGTTTCCCACAGATGGCCTGGATCCTGATCGGAAACAGACGGGTGAATCATATTCAACTGGTCCAGCCAATATCTCTCATTAAAGGTGTTTGGTATCAACTGCGAAAGGAGATCTAGCGAGCCAGGAGAAGGAATTGTGCCGGTCTGGGAAGGTTCTGGCTGCAGATTCGCACCTAAGTCGAAACCTTGAGGGCCAAGATCATTAATCAGGTCGTGCAAGCCATCGCCAGGCGTGCTGTATGAGGCGGCTCTAGGTTGGGAGGTGCTATTGGGCGATTCGCAACTGCTCTTAAGCTTTTGGTAGCAACGCTCGAGAATGGTCAAGCCTGATCTGGCTATCGGATTGCAGGACTGCATATGGGAAAGATCCTCAATGGCCCGCTGGAGGCTTTGGTCAATCTTCTTTTTGGCCCTTTGGCTGGGGGGTGGAAATAACATAGCGATTATAGAGACGAGAATGGCGGCGTCGACGGTATAGAACGCCAGGCCGAATAGGTGGTATAGATCTTGGCTAGCCTGTGCAAAAAATCTTTGTTGGCAATCAAGTGTTTGAAGCGCAGCTTGTAAGGCGCTTCTTCGACTCTCTCCATAAGATATGACATGTGGTCGATGCAATGCCATGAGGAACAAGTTCAGCATGACCTGTAATTCCTGGCGGAGCTGCGGGAGATACGGATGCTCAAGGTCCCAGGTAATATCGGCATTCTTCAACCGCAAGAATGGAGGCACCTCGTTCGACAACGACATTATTTCCTCATGCAACGTTTGCACAACAGAGTAGTCATTTAGGTGAGGGCTGTCTGCTTTAGTAGCTCGCATCTTATGCACCTTATGCGCGATTGCGTATCGGAAGAGGGGCGCGGAGATCGTTACAGGGCTATGGCTGTCTTCGGGGCGTACTGTCATTGGTATCGCGGTGGAAGGATCCCTGGGAATATTGCAGTCCATGGGCGGCGTCACATCACAGTCATCCGCATTTATCATCCGAGGGCGGCCGAGAAGCATCGCCATGAAACTACGCCTGTCAGTTGGTGGGAAATGATAGAAGCCCTGGATTTAGCAGCCTCACCTATCCCAAGTGAACAAATGAACCCATAGACGTTTTTTATTCTCTTCGTACCAGAACAAACTCAGCGTTTTGCTAACATGGTTTTGATTTAACTGATGGATTTCCCTTTGCTGATGGAGCCCCAGTTCCTGGGCCTGTCTGGAAAGCGATGCGAATGGGTTAACTATGACCAGGAGGAGAGACTTGTGATAGAGCGAGCAGAATCGTACGAACCTAATAGCGGATCCCAGTGTATGCCAGGATTCAATACCTCGCCCGCAGTTCTTCAGCCAAGACGATCGGAGAAATTCCGCTTGGACTCCTGTGATGGCCAGTCCAGGTCTCCCCAACAGTGATAACAGCTCGTTACCCAGGTCGCTTGACATCTGCAGAGTAGAAACCTGTGATGCTGGTAATCCGGCCAAAGTACCCCAGCCAGTAGGTATAAATTGCAATGACAACGCGAGTACCTGGAAAAGTAGGGCCGGAAAATATCGTAGTTCCATGGAAAGTTCTGCGGTTGACAAGTAGTCCACAGCCTGGATTTCTTCAGCAGGTGGCCATCGGGACAGTAAGTTATCAAAATAAAACCTCTCGAGAATAAAGTAATGCCAATTAACCGCATCGAAAAATAAATCGACTAGTGCTTCGATGACAGGTCTGGACGGCAGTTTCGCAAGGAGTGCTTCGATATTTCTTTTGGGCAACTTGGATTGTGGCGCGTCATTGTAAGCAGCTGTGATATTTTGAAATTCTTCATTTCCAAGGATCTCATTCCAATCAGTCAGTTGCAATATAACAAAAGGGACACTCAAGGCGTAACTACTTGTTGTAAACCCAAGAAATTATTGCTGCCAGGACGCAGCGAATAACCAAGATCGACTGAGCCCTGGGGGGTTTCTGGTAGAGATTCCAGCAAATTTACGGGATCTGCGCTAGTCTGGGTAGTAGATATTGATGGCTCTGGCTCTCGAGCTTGTGTGGCTCTATGCAGGCAAGTTAGATGTGTGTGTGTGTGTGTGTGTGTGTGTGTGTGTGTG
>JAPVCB010000036.1:681479-741458 GCA_029606185.1 Paecilomyces formosus
CTTGAAACATCGTAGACGCATTTTGTGGAGACATTTCGGGCCCGACAGTTGTTGCATGGAGTTTTACGGTCACACTAGATGAACATCAGAAGGCAAAACATCTTCACAAACGGCGACAGGGCCAAGGGATGGAACCTTTTGCTTTCTCCGATAACACTCGGAGCAAGATGTCACCACTCGTCTGCGCTTCGACGGCTGGTGGGCACCGACGACAGGCATAGCCATTGATGTCAATAGTGCATTCCCGGATGGCGGGACAGCGACAGGAGATTGGGATATCGGGTGTATTCTTCCTCACGTGCCATCGCCCACGATCACCTAAGCCGCCATACCACCAATCTTAACCAGCCTGTCTTCGGTCCAGTTTCGCTCTCCTCTTCGGGCAAGACATGGAGACCCGACCCGAAGCCCTTCGGTTCCCCCGATATTGCACGGCACCTATGATGTAGGATGCTTTCCTCTGCCAGTTATAAAGGGCGCAGTCCTTTCACCGCCAAAGCTTCAAGCCTGTCTGAAAGACATCCCAATTAAACATCGCAAACATCGGGCCATCACCAATTACCATTGCCATGTCTACAATAGAGACCGTTAGCATCCCAAATATTGCCTGGGAGACTGCTGCCGACATTTACTTCCCACCTAATTTTGACAAGAATAAAAAGTACCCGGCCGTTGTATCTGCTCACCCTATCGGTTCCTGCAAGGAGCAAACCTCAGGCAATATCTATGGCAAGGCAATAGCAGAAGCAGGCTTTGTGGTTGTTACCTTTGATGCATCTTTCCAGGGTGCCTCGGGGGGTAAACCCAGGTTCATCGAGGACCCCGAATTCCGCGTCTCCGACTTTCGATTTGTTGTTGACTATATCCAAACTCTTACTTATGTTGATGCGGAACGGATTGGCGTGCTAGGTATCTGTGGTGGGGGGGGCTACGCGATTAATGCAGCTATGACGGATTACCGCTTCAAGAGCTGTGTTGGTATCACTCCAGTTAATTTTGGCCGCCTCTCCCGCGAAGCCTTTGGCAACTTCGACCCAGTTAGCTCTCTTGAACAGATGGCAAAGCAGCGCACTGTCGAGGCCCAGGGCGCCGAACGCCTTGTTATCAATCTCCTCCCCCCGAGTGTGGAGGAGGCGAAGAAGACGACTACAGATATCGATGTTGTCGAGGCAACCGAATACTACAAAACCAGCCGGGGACAGGCACCACATGGTTGTACTAGTGGTCTGTTTTCATTTAATAGTGCTGCTCTTGCCTGGGATGCCTTCAACCACGCGGAAGTCCTTATGTCTAGGCCCCTCATGGTCGTTGTCGGTGATAAACCCGGTGGTTTTGGCGCTTACCGTGACGCTCAGGAAATCCATGGTCGGGCGGGCTCTAAGGAGAAACATATCGTTGTTCTGCCTGGTATCTCTCACTACATGCTTTATGACAAACCAGAAGCAGTCAACCCTGCTCTCGAGCAGGTGCTTCCTTTCCTCAAGCAGCATCTTGGCAGTGCAAGCTAAACCTGAGTGCAACCCTGTCTCTGAGAACTGATTGGGAGAAGATTGGTCATTGACGCTGGTCGACCTTGAAGATAGGAATAATTACACTCGGGACTCGTCTTGGTTTGCGTTTGGGGATATGGATTCGAGGATGGCTCGGCAGGTACGGAATGTAAAATAAACAAAAAATAACGATTAGCATGGGAGAGCAGGCAACAGCGGGCAGAAGCCAATAATAGCAAGGACCAGTCAAGGGGCCAACCGATGGCAGTAAAGTGGCAGCCGAAGGATCATGTTTCCAGACAGGGTAAACTTCGATTCAGGGCATTAATACTCATTAACTAAAGAATGCTTATTTTACTCGAATAAAACAGACTGCATTGTGTAATATCATTTCATAGCAATAAGCTATTAGCATAATTCCCAACCGAATAACTATTTTATGCCAACGTTCCATGTCAATCAATGTGCTGAAAACAGCTACTTCTCAGAACAAAATCGAGTTTACAGTTACCAGCAGCGATGGAATATGCTATTCATTGAAAGCCCAAGGCAAATTTCCTCGGTCTATTATTTCATCCTCGGTTGGATGGTCTGGTTTTAATTGGTGCACATCGGTTTCTACACCCTGGCCATTAGGTGGATACGCGTCAATATCTGACTCAAGGTAACGGTGAAGGCTCCAAGAGGATCAGACACGTTGCACCGGTAAGGGCAAAACCCTCTGTGACGATATTGGACGAGACAAAGGATAAAGGGTGGCATATTGACAAATCTGCTGTCATAGGAGGGAAATGTTGAATTCAGAAGCACGGAAACAACGATATAACATGAGTATAGTATAGAAACCTGCTAAATTTACTTGACTATTCTAGTTCTAAAATCTATCTAATTGTCATATCTTGATCCCTGGGGGGGATGAAGGTTCTGGCACCTCTTCTATCTGTTTGTATTCAGTCCTTACCCGTGTCACGGAGTTGAATCCATGGCATTGCTGTCGGATTCGGTAGCACGGAAGCAGTATCGTGAACATAGGTATGGGATAGTATCCTCTAGGTTGTTTGAATTTTCTAACTCTATGATACATCTCGCTATTATAATATGATTCCGGGTAGTAGACGGAAGGTTCTAGCTACTCCTCCAGCTGTTTTTATACAGCTCCTACCCGTCACGGAGTTGAATCCGTGGTACGGCTCTAGGCAGGTGAGGCTGACTACCCGATTTCTTGGATAGCTGTATTCAGCTCGCCTCTATCCTAGGTCTAGAATCCGACAATTGCTTCATGCAGGGTGGAGCTGATTATCCATTGACTCGTATAGCAATAGCTGGCAGATGCAGCTCGTCACTATTCGGGCATCTAGAATCCGACAGAACACTGCTCGGCCTCATTTTTCGATTTCGATCCAAAAAGAAGACCGAATAAACACTGCCCTTTCCACATATGCATTCCAACCACCGCATGTGATAAACATCAATGAACATTCGACATCTTTTGATTCCAATCATTCAACTTTATCCGATCCAATCTCAGGCCACTAGGTGCTCTCTTTTTGTGCTGTAAGATCTCTTGGGTGTCAATGTTGTTTGTTTTCGAAAAGAGACTGTGGTGCAGACCGAGACTGTGAAAAGCTCGGCTCAAAATCATATTGCACTTGCCTCCGTCTAGCTGAAGATCCAGTCTCATTCTCCCATCGTAATTTTGGCATAGTCGTAGTCGTGGTAGTTGTACCCGTACCTTTCTGCGTATTCAAAATAACTATGATCGATCTTGGTGATATTGTCACACTCTTCGTATTCTTTGGTGGCCCGCGAGGACAATTGGCCAGTCCGCATTAATCCGACTGGATGCAATTGCCCGGATATATATTTGTATACAGTAGGAGGCAAATCTGCTCATTGCATTGTATTGAAATCGACCAGGAAAGTTGCATGCGTCCAATGTCCCTTTTCCCATCGTCGCTTCTCGGAGGGCTATGAGTGTGGATCAGAGGCTTGTCGGAGTTACTGCATCTATGAAGAATCCACGAAAGTGTTAGTTGTATCCAAAATGTAATGATCACTCATGAAGGGTCATGGGCTAATTACATTTCCTCTCTTCCCGCGTCCTTACTCTCCAGCGGTTAATTCCTCGTTGCATCTTCGACAGAAGATACATCCGCTTGTAGTATTTGCTTCTTCGTAGCGCACAGGGAACGAGATTATATAGAATTTATATAACAAAGGAGGTTAGAACGAAGTGTATTATAAGGGGATACTTCAAGCCCAGAAACAAGCAACATATAAGGAATTCAATATCCTCGGGTTAGTGTCAGGTCCGAAAGACCTATAATAAAACTGGGGCACAACATGAGCACAGGATAGAATTCTATCTTGGAGCCTGAAAGAAATGATGCAGAAGCTTGCTTCACTGCCTAGCGGAGGAAGCTGATGCTATATATAACTGTGCGCAGGCCCATGCCTCCTGTGCATCATCCTCTTCAGGCCCAAGATTCTATATAGACTGTTGGGGAGACCAAATTTGCGCAATTCATCGCATACTTATATGCTGGGGCCTGTAGATGATCTTAATACTGCTCCTACTACTGCCAGAGCCAGACTGGTCCAGACAGTTCATTGCAGGTAAGATCGCATAGAGAATGTTTCTGGTAGCCGAGTTGGGATGCAGCTTGGCTTGTGGCACAGGTTGCTCCAATCCTTTCCTCTTCTTTCACCGTACGGGATAATGCATTCAGAATATAGGCAGTCGATATAATGACCAAATATTAGACTTCCAATGCAGGCTAGAACGGGTAGTTTCACAACGTCTTGCCTGTCGGAATGGGATTTTGCAGCCGGGACGGGTTCACGCATCCGTAACTAGGATTTTGGAAATAAATGCAGAATAAACAATGGGGGACTCTGATCAATTGGCAAATATTCTTTCTCCCAACTCAGAAATTACATATCGCAGCCAATTAAATAAACACAAAGAAATAGCATAGCGTAAACGCGCACCAAGATGCATCTTGTCTCAGCTTATCTTATCTTCATATCCGCTATTCCAGAAAAGGAAAAGGAACAGCCTGTCCCCGACATCCCCAGATGCTCAACAGCTTCTCCTTCTCCAGGAATAGTATCACCAAACGAACCCATTCCCAATTAGAGACACTGTCGCATTCCAAACGGGAACTTGTCTCCAATCATCCGTTTCTACAAACCAATAAGTTCAAAGATCATTTGTCTCATTTCGCCAACATGCGTCTCTCCATCCTAGCTTCTGCTTTCCTCTCCGTAACGGCCGTGTTTGCTGCTGAGCTCGGTATCAAGACAACCAACGAAGTCGAGTGCAAACGCAAGACCGTCAAGGGGGATACGGTCCATATGCATTATCGGGGAACGCTCGCGTCGGATGGATCGCAGTTTGATGCTAGCTACGATCGCGGCACGCCGCTGACGTTCAAGCTTGGAACGGGGAGAGTGATCAAAGGGTAAGTGGATAGCTAGATAATAGGGGCCATTTTGTGTGGATTCAGCGCTTCGCGTGGACATCTCTGGTGTCTCGGCGAGCGGGATCTCTGCAGTTTCTCGGTTTCACTTTTGTCAATTGATTGCTTTCTGCGGTTATGTGCAGGTTTGCTGACGGGTACTTTTCTTGGTCTAGATGGGACCAAGGTCTGCTCGATATGTGCATCGGAGAGAAGCGCACTCTGACCATTCCTCCGGAGTATGGTTACGGTGACCGTGGCATTGGCCCTATTCCCGGTGGCTCGACGCTCATCTTCGAGACGGAGCTCGTGGGTATTGATGGAGTCAGCAAGGATGAGCTATGAAGAACATATGTGGTTGCGTGTTAAGGCGTCCTGGGTATACGATAACGAGGAACCCGGGGCGGTAGCAGTAATCAACAAAACAATGATCTATTATGCCAGGATATGTAATATACATGTTGTCTATAGGGTATCCAAAATCTATCGCAATAATGACATAGGATGAAATGTCACCTATCCCAAATGCCTGCACGACTGCTGTCTCAATTGACGGTAACACATCCATGCGTGTCTCAGTCCATAGCATCCAGAGTATTCTCCTGTGCCTGAGCATCATGCTCTGAAACCAGTATTCCTACGAGGCACTCCCCGAGCAAACCGTCCCAGTTCACCCAGGGATGGACCTCTGCAAAAAGTTTGCCTGAGTCCTTGCCCGCGCCTCGCAGTAATTCCCCTTTACCTCCGGGATGAAAGGGGAGGTACGGAGTAATGTTGTACACCTTTCCTTGGTAGGACGTCCACGCATCTGTCCCCTTCCGTCCATTCATCACCTTCAGCATCGATGGCGTGACCCTGATGAGCGTAGGAGGGAGGTTGGCGCCCCGCAGGTTGCTATTCGGATTAGATGTCAGCGCAGCCCAGTCCAGGGGCGAGTGCCCCGGTTCCAGGATCACTTTTCTAGAATTCCGCGCTTTTGCAGCAGGCGACGTTGGAGCAAGTGTGCTACTCGAAAGACGGCTGGACGGTGGAGCACGCAAGGAAGACGCCGCAGAGGGAGGAGGCCGAAGGGGAGCACTCGACTTCACACGCGGTACAGAGAGTAACCCATCAGTTTTAGGACGCGCGCTTTGCTGAGGCTGTTGCGGAGTTGTTCGGAGTCGAGGCGGGGGAGGGGCCATCAATGAAGAACTGCTTGCGCTCGGCGCAGGAGCAGTTACTGATGATGTTGGTGGTTTAACAGACGGTGGTGGCATCAACTGTTCCACCGGCTTGCTAGATTCAGGCCGCTTAGGTCCTTCTGGCTTTGTACTTCCATGTTCGCTGTCGAGACTGAAACTCGGGATGTCCATAGCCGGCGGGACTGTCGCGCTGGCTTTAGGCGTTTCCTGTGATGCTTCGCCATCTTTGTCTTCTTCGACTACCTTCTGTCGTGATTCAGAACAGGTCTTCTCACTATCATCCCCATTTTTGAGGCCAGCAAGGCGATTACAGTCGACGGGTTTCGAGTCCGGCCGACTCGAGTCAGGCCCGGATGTCCAAGTAGAAGGTGAACATCGATAGAGCAGAAAGCATGCCGTGACGATAATCGCCCCTACTCCCACCCAGCCCATGCCAGGCTTCAAAATCCGAATGACTCTGTGGGGAGAAACCGAGGTAGGAGTAAGGAGCGTTATGGGGAGGTCCGAATCGTGCTGACAGATCGAAACAGAACTGTTCGCGCTGGTCTGGGGAACTGGTCCGTGCGCCCGAACCTGTAGCTGTTCTGGCCGAGATGGACCGTCATCGTGGAGGAACAAGATGGAACAGGGTTGCTAAACAGGGCCGTCTATCTGTCCCACAGCCAAAGCAAGGCCAGGAACGGTCCAAATCGGATTTCCAAGGTGACTGTGGTTGCTCTTTGCATTTCGTGCGGGGATTCATGTGATGTAAACGGCAATGAGGGGCTCAGATCCCCCGTCATCTGCCATGCTCCTTGGATAGATCTCCGTTAAGGCACAAACCAGTGACGACTGGATGCAAGCTATTCCCGCCCGGACCGTCTTAGGCCGTTGGAACCTTTTTATTTCTCGAAGGTTTCAAGCGTGCCACCTGCGGCGATTGTTATATATGATGTGATGTCAACCCATCATCATTAGTCACCTATGCAACAGGAGTATTCCAACTTCCAGCAGCTATGGACAAAGGTAGATCTGGTTTGTTCAGTAGATTTATATTGGATCGAGTCAGGTGTCGCGTGCAACCACCCCTGCGACGCCAAATGCTCCGTACAACAATCATGTCTTCATCAGAAACGGTCTTTCTCATTGATACCGGCGCAGGCACGGTGAATACCATTCTCCTTGGCCACCTATGTCCCGATGACTGTATGAGGCTAACGTATAGTCATTGGGAGTTCATAGGCACAAGGAAGCCGGCCGGACCAAGAGGATCGTTACGTGTTTATTCTACCAGATCAGTTCCCCGCTGATACAGAAGATAAATTGGCACTCTTTGCCATATTTGACGGACAGTAAGGACTTCTTGAATAGGTTACTTGCTCTTGGTCCAGTATCTTACGTTTTCTACAGTGGCTCGGCTTTAGTGGCGGAGCACGCCAGGAAAACACTTCCCAAGCTCCTAGTGAACCGACCAGAATTTAAAGCCGGTGACTATGAGACCGCTATTAGAGAGGCATTTTTCGATGAGGACAAGATCCTGCTTGACAAGTTCCTGTCAGACAGTATAGAGCCTGCCGTCACAGGGACCACCGTAGCGCTGTGCTTTGCGAATTTAACGAAGGGAGTTTTGGTCGTAGGAAATCTTGGTGACTCGCATATAGTGCTGGCAGAACGAGATGGTTCAGGCAATAAGCCGCGCAATGTGGTAGGTGGTCCACGTCCTTCGGCATCGTAGATGATGGAAACTGATGGCTCTGTGCTAGCAACGTCTCACCAAGGCTCATAAACCGGGCCAGGCGGATGAAAAGGCACGGATCAAGGAAGCTGGAGGTAGTACGAACACGCGCACAGGAACTACGCGTGTCGGTAAGTTGACATGAAGTCTGATTGCGGAGTCTTCCTCGACTGATAATCGCAGGCGCTTTAAATATGTCGCGGGCTCTGGGCGACCTCCAGTATAAGAATCCAGTGAACACCATGGACGACGATATGACTGCCAAATCGAAGACTGCTGCTGTTGCATCACCAGGGGACCGTGGTGACTTCCTGTCTAACGAGGCACATCTTGCCAGGGTCAACCTGTCCCCCGACAAACGCTATGTTTTGGTATGCAGCAGCGACGGAGTATGCGATACGACCGACGAGAAGGCACTGGTAACGCACATCATGAAATCATCATCGAACGGCGAGCGAGCGAGAGATATCGCCCAGAATATTGTCAATTCGACGGCGGCCCGCATTGGCAGCGATAATAGCACGTGTATAGTGGTTTTGATGGACGGCACGAAAACGTGACATGAGGAGTTAGGGTCCGGTGGCGTTACTGGGACTGGGCTCGGGTCAAGTAGACGCGTCTTGCGGCGTTTGTTGTCATGAACGGCAGAATCACTATTCATTAGACTGCATTGCATTCTTCAGCACACGACATGACATGATGTGAAAGGTCGAGAGGGCAGATGGTCTGATGGTCTCACGATTTCCCTTGATGTATCCTGTAACGCTTCCCATAGCAGATTCACTAATATTAGACCTGTTAGAATTAATAGACATGAGAAATTGGAATCGTATAAGCACCAAGCTCCATCACAGATCCGAAAAGCATACATAGCTACCGACAAGCTCTTGACCCAGTCGCCGTAAGCGTGATCCGACTTTCCCAGCTCCTGTCGGATCTGGCCGCCTTCTAGAACTCGAAGGCTGACACGACGTGAAGAGATAATAATAAGTTTTTTCTTGCCCCTCGTCTTTTTAGACGTCCGGTGAGATCTAGTTGTTGATGGTGGTCGTCTACACAAGCAGCTGGGCTCCGCTTGGCAAGCCATCGCCAAGCACGTTGTGGCATGGTAGCACGTGGGTAATAGCCAATGGTCAAACCATAGTCTCAATCTCGCAGTGGAACTGATATCGTTCCTGGCTGCCATAATTATCACTGCTGGTTGTTGTTAGTTGACAGGAAGGAGGTCCGTTAAACGTGCCTATTTGGTTGCCCAAATAGGAAATTCGGGAAGCAGGTGCGCCAGTGCAGCCCGCTCATTGGGCCTCGGGATCAGCTGCTGGATGTGACCCTGCGCTTTGACTTGAACTCAAGCCATCAAGACGGCGCCTTTGCACGTCTGGGAAAAAAAAAAAGAGGAGATCTAAGTCCAATGGATTCGTCGAATTGGCGAGGTCGCGTGAGACTTATCTGCAGAAAAACTAAAAAAAAAAAAAAGTCCCAGCGTACTGGATAACTAAGACCAGGATGAGATGGCCGGCAGTTTAAATACAGAAGCCCTGCTCCCCTAGGCCTTTCTAGATCTGTGAACTACACACACAGCTCCTTGGATCTGCTCCCGCAGAATATCTGGTCTGCGAAAAATGGCTGCGCAGCACGACCAGCAGGTTGTTGAGGAGATGGTGACCAAGGCTGAGACGCCCTCACGCGGGGAAATCAAGGTTATGGAGTCGGATGTCGATCCTTCGCCTGAGGTGTCGAAGAACCGACAGAGCTTGTCTGATCTCTTTACAATTGTACGTTTATTTCGACATCTCAGCATGTTTTGGTTCCTACAATTGGGACGAACCAAGCTGACAATATGGACCTAACAGTTCGCATCTGGATTCGCCCTTATATCGGACGGTTACCAGAATAACTTGATGTTCGTTAATACCCTCTATAAAATCCCGCCAATGGCAATGGCCCATTTTCTGATAACGAAATAGGACAATGTCCAATGTCTTGCTCAAAAAGGAGTACCCAAAGGAATATACATCTGCCGTCAGCACCCGCGTCTCCAATGCGCTGCTGGTTGGTGAGGTTATTGGGCAGGTTATCATCGGGTTCGTATCACTTTATATGCGTTAGAATACGTTAGGGACCATACTAACCTAAGTGATTCTACTGGACAGGCTTACCTGTGACTATATGGGTCGAAAGACAGCAATCATCCTGACAACCGCAATGATTGTGATTGGAGGTATTCTGGCCACTGCAGCTCATGGTGTCACTATCAATGGCATGTTCTGGATGATGACCATAGCACGCGGAATTATTGGATTCGGTACGGTACAATCCATTCTCCATCATATTTCGCTATAATAGAACCACAACTGACACTCAATGTTAAAACACCAGGTACCGGAGGCGAATATCCCGCCTCGTCAACCTCCGCCTCAGAAGCAGCCAACGAACTCAGCCTGAAACGTCGTGGACCTACTTTCATCATGGTCACCAATTTCCCGCTCTCATTCGGCAGTCCCTTTGCAGTGTGCGTCTTCCTGATTGTGCTCTCCGCCTGTCATCAATCGCATTTCAGCACCGTCTGGCGAGTATGCTTCGGAATTGGCTGCATCTGGCCCCTGAGCGTGTTCTACTTCCGAGTCCGCATGCTTAATTCAGTCCTGTACCGGCGAGGCGCTATTAAGAAGCATGTGCCTTATGGGCTCGTTATCAAATATTACTGGAAAACCATGCTCGGTACATGCGGAGCGTGGTTCCTGTACGGTATGTTCTTCTACCATTTACTTTCCCCATAACTATCCATATCCACTTCCCTCCCACACAAGAGACTCTGAAGTACAAATAGAAAAGAGAAAAACTTACTAACCCACCTCCAGACTTCGTCACCTTCCCCAACGGCGTCTTCTCCGGCACCATCATCTCGAGCGTCGTGAACGACGGCAGCGTCCTCCGCACAGGTGAATGGCAACTCCTGCTGGGCGCGATCGCCCTGCCCGGTGTATTCCTCGGCGCTTTCCTCTGCGACAAACTCGGCCGGAAGAACATCATGATGATCGGTTTCTGCGGCTACCTCGTCTTCGGCCTGATCATCGGCTGCGCCTACGAGCGCATCACGAAAATCGTCCCGCTCTTCGTCGTCTTCTACGGCCTGATGCAATCGTCCGGGAACTTTGGCCCTGGAAACATGCTCGGTCTCCTCTCGTCTGAGTCCTACGCTACGGCCGTCAGGGGAACGTGCTACGGATTATCCGCCGCGGTGGGCAAGGCCGGTGCGGCTATTGGCACGGAGGCCTTCACGCCTATTCAGGATAATCTGGGGAAAAAGTGGACATTCATCATCGCTGCGATCTGTGGCGTCGTCGGTGTGCTGGTGACGTGGTTCTTCGTGCCTGATATCTCGGGTGAGGATCTGAAGTATCGCGATGAGAAGTTCAGGGCGTATTTGGTCGCGCACGGGTGGGACGGGGAGATGGGTGAGGATGATCTGAAGGCGATTGCAGATCAGGGCATCCCTCCTGCTGTGATGGAGGAGAAGGCATGATTATAATGACATTATGCATGAATTCAGATTTAGGAAAAATTTCATCTTCATGTATCCACCAACGACACCTAACCAC
Organism: Paecilomyces formosus; assembly: GCA_029606185.1. Lineage (NCBI taxonomy): Eukaryota > Fungi > Ascomycota > Eurotiomycetes > Eurotiales > Thermoascaceae > Paecilomyces > Paecilomyces formosus. The sequence continues at coordinate 692,928 of JAPVCB010000036.1, forward strand.
TTATGAAGACAGTCTGAGGCCGGAGTAAGGGTATAATTATGGCTCGCAACATGATACCATACGTTACACTGGGGTTGTATTGAAGAAAGGAAAGCACTTGTATTCTATTCCTTGAAAAAAGAAATCCACGACTATATACACGGCTATATGCTTTGCGGATGGGATATCAAGTTAAAGGACGACATAAGAGTAGCTCCAGAGACGTTCCAAGACATGATCATAAAAGCTGGAGCTGAGGAAAGCCGGGTATCATGAGACCCTGTAAGTAGCAAACCCAGCAAATTTTGCAATAACCTAAAACGCCTTAAATGCTGTAAAATTTTTCATTTATGCCCATTTTCCGAGCAACGCCATGAGCAATGCACCCAAGCAAAGAAGACCGAACGCGGATAACACGTTGGCAATCGGGGCTTTCCGCATGGCCGTGCTGAACATGAACTCGTGCGCCATAAGCTCCACCAGCGCTGTGTAGATGAGAATGCCCGCAGAGATGGAATCAAAGACACCATTAACAATGAGCGTGGTACGGCCCTCGGGTGGGTAGGCGTTGCGCACACCCAGACCAATAGCAATGGCGATGGGGGTAGACAAGCCGAATGTGATACCCATAACGTAGGGTGTAAGTCTCTTCGACTTCGGCCAGGGGATCGTTGCGAGGCGAGAACCCAGACCCAGACCCTCGAAGGTCTGGTGGAAGACCAGAACAATGTACAGTGTCGTGAACTCTTCACCAGAAACGGCCAATGTTAAGCCAATGAATACCGAGTGGAAGATGATTCCGAACTCCAGGATGAAGATGGCGGTCAATTGCGCCATATAGTCTTCCAGGCTAGTCGGGCCCTTCTCGTTCATCTCCGCATCACGATGCTCCCGCGAATGGCTCAGGTGATCTTCACCGGGAACGTTGCCTTTGGGGTCATTGACCACACTAGGATGAGGCTCGCTAGAAGCTTCCAGATCATGGCCGTGGTGATCATCGTCATGATCGTGAGCATGGCCGTGGCCAAAATTGCCGTAACGCATCACCATCAATTCGACGAAGAATAAAACAACAATGGTCATGAGAATGATTCCTTCCACCCAGCTGTATTCTGTGATCGGGCCAGTCAGACATTCATTTGTTAATGCCTCTTCGGCCGGCGCCAGCAAATGGATAAAGGCCGTAGCGATGATGACGCCGGAGCCGAAATATTTTGCAACAAAGAACATCCATCCCGGAATGCCTGAACCCCCGAAGTCTCGGGCAAGGACGGGGAAGACCGCACCAAACATGGATCCCACCATGATGACGAAGATGGATGATATCCGCAGGCCCATACGGCCATCGTATTCGTTGCCGGTGTCACATTGTGGGACAGGTCCGTCGGCGTCGCGAGCGATCAGAGTGCTGATGAGGCTCATATCCATGATTGCTTATCTGCGGGCTGCAATCTAGCTCGAGCTCGATCCTCTAGTACCTGAGTCGTTACCCTTTTCTTCTTTAACGTCCACACGGTACTCTGGCTGAGTTGGCTCGATTGGATGGGCGAGACCGGGAAAAGGCCGTAAACACGTCGAATCCTTCTCTTTAAGGCAGCGTGAAGACTCTGCACTGAGGACCTTGAGAGAAGCAGGCCTCGTCTTCTATCCCACGCCAAGTACTCTCGAAAGCGGCCAAGAAAAAAACAATAATCTATCTCAGCCAGAGAGAAGTGTTCATGCAACGGCCAAGAGAACGGAAATCCACCGGGGATCTGGACGATTCCTAGAAGAGAGCGAGTCCATGGCGTAAGAAATCGAAGAGGAAAAAGGCCTTTCAAGCGGGGAGGGGAATATTGCTCGGATGGGCGATTTTTGGGGACCTTGGAGGAAAGAGCGAAAGCTAGCAGTGGCCCTTGAACTCTGCTCGCGGCAGGAGCGACTCCGATTCCTGGAAAGGAAGGCGCCGTCGGCTTTCCCGAAAGAGCCTCCGCTGGGGACCTTGGTTTCCCGTTTCTCTGATTGGTCCAGCTGCTCGCGTGCCCGGATGCGGCGGCTTACCTCAGCATTTCCAGCGGACTCCGTATCCCCGACCACTCGCGAGCTCACCACAACACAATTCCCATAGATCTCCATCTCGCGTGGCATTGACATTCCAGATCGATCCAGCATGCTGCAGCTCTTCTCCACGCTTCATTCCACGTGGGAAGCCACCACAGAGTTCTATCCTGCTCTTTTTTCCATAAAAGTGGCACACTGAAAGGTAGCGTGCTCACCCCCAAGGTCCTCATTTTAGGTCCTTGGCGTTTATGTCACAAATCGATTCACTGTTACTCGTCACAAGGATCTCCAGTGCAACCACACCAAGATTGATACTGAAGCGCGAACTTTTCATCGTCTCGTTTTCACTGTTGACAGAAGAATCGCCATAGGAGTCGATGTAATGTCTCCTAGACGGTTATAGGGGTAGCAGAAGATGCTAAGCAATTTATGATCGTCCCATTACAGCTGATTTTTTGGTCTAGTGATTATTGGCAGAATACATAACAGCATATCAATGAACTTTTTGGTTAAATTCTCTGTACTAAATGTGTATATTTGCTGTTTTAAGATGGCTAGGAGGACCCTAGCAGATTATCACGACAGTAAGATGGACTACGTCTTCTACCTAACTGGCTCGCATCTCTCACATCCCACTGCTGCGAGTCATATGCAGATCACATCACCCCACGTGTATACATACGGAGTACATCTACGGAGCAGGCTTAGAGATTCGTCAAAGCTGACCATCTGGGAGATCAATGGGAAACAAGAACAGGTCACACCTGGATTCGACAGGCATGTATAGTTGTTGTTCTCACTCTCAGAATATGTACTTATAGCGCTTCTATACTGAGGCACCTATAAGAAAGCCTCATTCTACGAACCTCCACGCTGCCACCAATCACAATGTGTACGGCATACAGACCGGGGTCAGGTGCCAATCTACTGCAGATATTTATTTCATGCATCTCCCACGTGGGAAGGAAGAAAGTTTGACTTCAACATCACTCAAGTGTCTCAAGCAATCACTATTATGGTTCTGGAGTCAATTGTCCACAGCTTCAGAGAGCACTCCTGCTATCATCATATTGGTTCATCCAAGAGATCAATTTTGCCAGAGCTATACGACTACTGCTGCAAGTATGGAAGTCAATTCAGCTTGCTGGGAGATATTCTCCATCTTTCTCGCAGGCATTGAAGCCGTCGCGCGTTTCCAACACGGAGCGGATGACTTATATCCGTTATATCGTGCAGAATAGATAATCCTCAGGCGCGTATTAAGAGGCCGAGCGGCGCCTTTTGGAGCCATAAATTCTGCGGATGCGAGTCCCTTCAAGGGCCTCGAATAGCTGCGATTTGCGGTTAGGCTTTTCAATATCGCAAGAAACCTCAAAATACCGGGATCTCCCGTCATCACCCTTAGCCACTCTAGAATCATATCTTGTGGCATATCGAGTCATTGGTAATGATATCTGAGACCATGCTACACCCAGTCTGCCCGACCGTAAAGATACCTTGTTAACATGTGACTAGAGACAGCGCCTGCGCAACTGAGATCGACATTTCATAGGAAAACGCTCCAAAAGACATAATTTTTCTGCAAAGGACATCCCAAACATGCTGAAAACAACGGGGTCATTCATCACTAGAGGAAAAGATGGATGCCTCACTTCGTGTCATTCGTGACTCCGTGCCGCCGGTTCATATCTGCGACTCGTGCCCAGCCCCTCGAACACCATATTCCGTCAACGGTTGTTGAAGCGAGAGGACAATCCATAAAGAGATGGATTAGAGAATTATTTAATAGTTTGCGCTAAACACCCAGTCCGACGCCATCACGGCAATTGTGACAATCTAGGTTGTGTTAGTTTCCATGTGATACTTGAAATGATAATGGGCAAGGCTGTTATAGCTGGAGACTCTTACTAATGACAAGTCCACACCAGGAGTGACCGTCACGTCAAGAACAGGCCGATAGCCGCGCCGCGACTCTGGAAAGAGGGCCAGCTTCTTATTATGGGCGATACTTTCGCGCACTTCCGCCACTTTCCGGTCCCCATCGACCACATCGAACAGCGCGAGAGCATTGCCATGCCGTTCAATGTTCAACGTGAGCCTCTTCTCTTCGTCCGGCTTCGATTCCATGGCCGCTACGTTCTTGAACGTGATATTGAAGCTTCCGTAGGCCGAGCCGCCACGATTGAAGATCAGCCGCGGGGTCCCGGTAGCGATCTTCGAGATACTACTTCCGGGTAATGTCACGGACCAAACATTCTTAAATGACATCTTTCGGTGAAGCTCAAACAACGGCAACCCTGAGGCATCACGGAACTCTCGGCACGAGCGGTCGCTGGACTTGCGGCCAGTCACTGTGAACATAGTTATTCCGTCATCGTCCTCGATTCTATATGCCGTTTGCGACTGAGCGTCGCCCAGCGGCCTCAGAATTAGGGAGATCTTCGACTCGGTCACATATTCATTTCGAATGGCGATTGGTCGGTCGGGCGCCTTCAGTATGCGGCGATAATTCGGGTTCTTCGCATAAGAAAACCGTTTCGTCTCTGTGTATATCGCCGGCATTGTGGTTTTAGGGGACGTGACTGATTACTGTCCTGGATCCGTCCTGTGCCTGAGTTGCGGGGTAAGGACGCCTTTTAATGCCGTCTTCCACGCCAGCCTCATTACTCGAGGTATCCGTGTAGTCCAACCAACGATGACTTCATTGCTCACAGCCCCGTCTCTTTCTGGGACCATCCCCATCACTATCCAGGGAGACCACTACGATTTCGCTGTCGTCTCCTGACGGACTACTCCGCTCCAGTGATCTCGTGACAGGTACCCAATCACGTAGTTCTCAGACAAGCTCAAATACAGTCCTACTTCTGAAGCTAATGCAACTTTCCAGCCTTAGTAGTGGCTCGGCGCTGTGTGAACACCTCGATGGCCCTGCGGCGTCGTCTGCCATGGGTGGATTAAATGGCTCGCTCAGTTATTAATTCTCAAGCCATAACTACTGCAGAGACAGAAGGACATCTTCCTATCCGGCGTGTTTTACCGACACTCACTTATCGTCGCCTCCAGAGCACGCGGAGTATAATCATTCTATGAGCAGTCTGGGGCACATTACCCGTGCCTTGGTTGATATCATCGCAATGTGGGTCGTTCTATCTTCTAGTAGTGACTAGGCCTGGGTTGGCACATCCGGGCAAAGATACAGTCCGCTCATGCGAAGGAACTAGTTCTCCGTAGACGCGTCAAGGTTGTCAGGCCAGGCCCCGGGGTTTTATCCGAGGACCATCACAGCTATCAGTGCAGTGAACAAGCTCTCCACCTGGCTTGGTGAGTATCTGATCGGCAAGAAATCTGGACCTCCATGCAGCTTGGCTCGGAACAACAAGCCCAGCGTATCTTTTTGCGGTAAGATCAACTGCATGTTATCGCATCACCTTCCACTTCAGAATCGTCACCGTTTGGTTTTAAATAAAGACCGACATCCAAATGATTCTAGAGCTCAAGCACAGACTTGGCAAGTCTTAGACTCTAGCGGTCCGACCCGTTGAGGCAACAAATGTAGCAGATACCGCTCTCAACGTCTCTTACCGCCTGTTTTGGCAGATATGCCGGCACAAAAAAGAGGATATTCAGGAACAGCTGGACGAGAAGTAGAAAAACATTTTTCGTCCCACTAGATAGTTTATTACTAGATACATATTCAGCCGCAGTTACTGAAACCCGCCCACGCAGGTACGCATACTTGGACAAAACGAGCGAGGATGAGTGGATACAGAGGGCAAATCACGACACGCGACAAACCATTCGGTGAATCAAGCCAAGGTTGCAGATCCGATATTACTGATTTAAGTATTATGTTATTCTTTTTTGCTCCATATCCATCCCCACGAATAACAGCGTCGTCGTCACCGTCAAAACTCAATTCCCAAAGACCCAATAATTATGCTCACTCTCGTTACTTATAGTCACCTGTATCCGGAGTAGTTATTCTCCCAACGCATACAAAGTCCTAGGTTTCCCATCATACCCACAGCTCGCGAAGCGCCACCACCGCGAGTACCAGGACCCTCCGACATTGACCAGCATCCAACGGATCGGTGCCGGCATAGGCGGCCAGTTCGCCCATCTACCATCCTCAGCCGTCCGATCAAAGTTCAAGAAGAGGAAAGGCACGACATCCGTCAAACCAGCACGCATGATAGAGGACTTGCCCCACTGGGCGAATACCGGTCCAACCGTTTTGGCGAGCTCGTGGTTTTCCTGGACGGTCTTGAGCTCAGATAAACCTGCGATGGTGGAGATTTCCGAGTGGAAGTGATGGCAGAACGGTTCGGAGAATGAATCCATTATCAATATGAGAGTTAAGGGTTCAAATCTGCTGGCCTTGCCATGCTCGGAGAGCGGTTTCAAGTAAGAATAAAATTTGGAGAGGCCTTCCATGAACGTAGCTGTAGAATGCCCACCCGTTTAGATACTTTCTTTCCATCTTTGGATATCGATTCGAAGCGTGATACTTGAATTGCAGGCCCTCCAAAAGGGAAAGGCCCAAACTTGTTACAAGGAAAAGGAAACCAAAACAAAACAGAGAAAAAAAAAACCAGGCACATACCATGCTCCTCCAAAGCTTTATCCAAAGCTCCCTTCTGCCCCACTGCCTCTTCGACCTTCGGAAAGAGCCCTTTCTCTTCATCATCATGATGTTTCTTAACAAAGGTATACCACGTAAGACTATATCCGATGAAATCCGCGTAATCGGCCTGTTTCACATGGGGAGCTTGTAAATAGATCGAATTGAACCCTCGCAAAATCGCATTGTGAAGTAGAGCCATGTGAGAGGCGCCTTTGGTGAATACATCGTCCTATAGTTATCAGAGGTTCAAGATTAGCAGGGCAGGAAGTCGTTGCGTAGAAGTACTCAAGGATATTATAGCATAGAATAGAATAGTAAATTGGAATTATACTATCTTAAGAAAAAAAGAAGAAGAAAAGAAAAGAAATAGGACCCAGCGCTATCATTAAGATTAAGATGATAACGATAATGGACAATAGACACTAACATAGCCTGTCCATTTTGAAGTATAAGCCAGATCTACTCACTTTACCCGTTTCAGACATGGGCGTAACAACCAAGGGCAAAGGGCCATCAGCCCACGGTTTCTCGATTTCCGCTTTGCTCATCGTAGGACGATGGCTAGTCGCGAATAACAATACTTCTTTTCTGAGAGAAATGCGATGATACTGACAACGAGGAAGATTAATTAGTAGCACCTGGTTGGTTGGTTTGTACCAGTAGTGAGTTGTAAAAGGGAAGAAGCATCATTAAAAAGGTCACAGCGACATGTCAGCCCGACAGCAGGCTTCAGCAATAAAGTCGAGTCCAGGCCGGGGACGTATGAGGGGAAGCTTCGTGATGGCGTTTTCCAATAACCTGAGCTGTGATAAACCATGGCTAGCTTGCTTATCCATCAAGCGCCATTGGTCGCTGCTCAGATGGCGGTGCAGCAACACGTCTTTTCGGCTTTTCGCATACCGATGGTCAGATGATTGTTAGTTTGTTGCGCTGTACAAGGACAAGGGATAGATGGTTTGAAACATGTTAGAGCGAGGTAACTAGCCAGTCCGCATGTTGACCTATGTTCTCTTGTAAATAGGTGACTCGATGAATCACACGATCCCATTATATTTGGTGCTGTTTACTACTGGTACAGTCTATCAAAAGTACACATGAATAAATGTCCTGACATATGAAAGCGATTGCAGACTAGGAATGGAGAAGAGAACTCGATTGAGTTCATGCCGGCGGGAGGCCAGCAAAGGCTCGACCAAGATATGGTACTCAAACAATACAGGAAAGCTGCATCAGATGTTCAGAAGCCGGTTGCTGTTCACAGTCCAGACAAAGCGTCACCGAGCGCGCCCATGTCAAAATTCGTTTCCACGCCCTCGTCCTCTTCCTCTTCGTTACCACCGCTAAGGCTCACTTGAATCAGGCCAACGTGGAATAAATAGCCCACAAACGCTGTGACACCCGCTGCGACTGTCGCGATAGACACGAACATATCTCGTTTTTGTGCTTGAGAGACTTCAGAGATAGCCTTGCTTTCCTCGGGTGTGAGGTCAGAATTAGGCGCTCTTGCAGCATCTCTGAGGCGGTCGGTTGCGCGGAGGTCCTTCACGATGGGAGTAGAATCGGCAAGCGTGTTGACCAACGTAGAGCCGATCTTGGCCATAGTGACTCGTTCAGGAATCTTCCATGGAAGCGACGAAACCGCCCCGTTTGGCTCGAAGACGGAAGAGACATCAACTATACCAAAACACCGTCGACGCATTCGCTCCGTGAATTCTGCTAGCCTTGGTGCCTTCGTCCGTAGCGATTCGCGGAGCCAAGGGTATGGGAGCTCCGGGACCAAAGCTAACGACAGGTACCCGATTGCGAGGCAGTCCAAACTAGAAGGATGCTCATCGGATAGCAAATATGACTTGTTGCCCAAGAGCTCTTCGAACGGCTCGAAGAACTCCGCCGTGAGTGCTTCCAATTTGAACTGATTCTGCTGCGGCGTTCTTCCTAGCAGACTAGACACAGTGTCCCGAGGTCTCTTTATCAAGCTCTTGGGTATCTTCGCCGCTACGATCGCGGAGGACTGGTCTCGGTTCCGTTGTTCTTCTATAGCGTCAAGATCTAAGGACGATAATCCCAAGTGCTCTGTCCGTGTTTTCGCGCCATCACGCAGTTTCGGTGGAAGTATCCACATATTCGGCCATGTCAGGATAGTACCGTATGCTGGTGATGTGCTTCCATAATAATTCTGGCTCGAGACGTAGAGCGATAGATCGAGGAGCGACTGTCCGCGCGACTCAATGAAGGAAGCGAAGCTGCCCGCCGCCCAGTCAGTACCATACTAGAGACCACAAGGCTATTTTCCATGAGAGAAACATGAAGAAAACATACGCGATATTATCCGCCCTTTCCAGCCCAGTCGACCATCCGTCCAGATCCCATTCTCCGCCTGAATATTGTCGCAGGTAATCGACGATATTGCGAAACCGACTCACCCATGTATTTCCATTTCTTAGAGCAGGCAATTCATCTGTTGTTTTCACATTAACACTCCGCCATTATCCCAGAGCTACCTCCTGTACTTGAAGATCCGGAAAGCAATCAACTCAGACACTTACTTGTCGGTGACACAGAAGGGTCACTGCTCGGGACAAGCACCCACTCGTCCTTCGGCACAGCTAGAACAAAGTACGCGATAGTAGCCAGAGAGCGCGCCTCAATTGAGGGCAGCGAAAAGGCTGGTCCCCAGACATGGAGTTCCAGAACCATTGTTGCGCTTGTGGCTCTGGGGCGTATGCGACTGCGTGAAATGAGAGCTCCGGCGGATCACGTGCAACTGCCCGCGACCGGAACTGCCTTACTTGCCTATTTGGGTATCTGTGCGAGCATCACGTTATCCTCTACCAGATCTCGCTTTGTTCTCAAGCCTGCAGATTGCAGCAGCATCTGAATATCTCGCCCTAAGAAGTAATGGGATTGAGGCTGGTTTTATGTCATCTTGTATCATGATATCAAAAGTCTAACTCACCACCCAATTGAGTGGAAATTGTTATTGCAGGACAACTAGAAGTAAAAACAAAAGCTCGGAACGTATCCGAGGGGTCTGCTCGAATCATATGGATCTCACAGCCGTGAATCCCCACCGGTTTGACGATGCCCATTATATCTCTGGCGCTGTATGTCTGTACAACCGTCAGACAAACCCCCTTTTTGCGGTAGATCTAAGCTAATAGACTTCACACGGAAAACGGCCACATCAGAGTAAGTCCAGAACTCGAATTTCTAGAACGCTCTTCTAGCATCGTTAACCCAGGTAACAGACTAAGTGATAAACATTGCTTATATATACATGGCGCGATGCTGCAGGATCGAAGGCGCCATCTCCAAGCCGTTCGCGTCATCATCAATCAATAAGAGAGAAGACAACCCTCCGATTTATCAACTGATACCACTCTATTCTGGTAACTCCCGTTAAAGTATTCTATATCAAGAATAGCCCAGGGCGGTTTTCCGGCATGATGCGGGGTCCATTTGATAAAAGATGGCAATATCACTCCCAAGTGCCTACCAAGATCTCATCAGACCAGCAATTGAAGTAGAAACACCATCGCAACAATGCCTACAGAATTTATCAGCTTGACGTTTCCTAATGCCTCAACAGAGCTGAAGCCAATACCAAACGCTTCGGTCGATCCGGACTTCCTGGTCCGCTACGCCCGCACTCTCGATGACTATGGGTTCAACTATACCTTGGTCCCATACGATTCATCCTCATACGACCCCTTCACTATTGGTGCGACTATTGCAGCCGTGACTAAAAATATCAAGGTTATTATTGCGCTGCGTCCGAACACTTTGTATCCCACCGTTGCTGCAAAGGCTCTCGCCACTCTAGACCAGCTCAGCTCTGGTCGTGCCGTCGTTCACTTTATCGCTGGTGGTAGTGATGTCGAACAGGCCAAAGAGGGAGACTTTCTGACGAAGGATCAACGATACTCCCGGCTTGAAGAGTATATCCGGATCCTACGCCGTGCGTGGGAGTCTGCAGAACCGTTTGACTGGGACGGCAAACACTATCAATTCAAGCAATTCAGCAACCGCGTGCGTCCTGTTAATGGAACAATACCAGTATCCGTCGGCGGCTCATCAGAGGATGCCTATCGCATTGGCGGTGCTTTGGCCGACATATTCGGACTCTGGGGTGAGCCACTCAAGGAGACGAAGGAACAGATCGACCGCATATACGCTGCAGCAGAGAAAGCTGGCCGAACTGACCGTCCTCGAATCTGGGTAACGTTTCGACCTATAATTGCGGAGACAGATGAACTAGCCTGGGCCAAAGCACATCGCACTCTAGACGCCCTGAAGACACATCGCGCAAATGGACAAGGCAAGGTCCCTGCCGATGCACCGCCGCCGCAGAACGTGGGATCTCAGCGCCTGCTGGAGATTGCAGCTCGTGGAGAGGTCCAAGATCGCGCGCTATGGTATCCAACGGTCACAGCAACAAACGCGCGCGGTGCATCAACAGCGTTGGTTGGATCACCACGGACCCTGGCCGATTCCATTCTCGATTATGTCGACCTGGGAGCGGAGCTCATTTCCATTCGGGGGTATGACAATCTCAATGATGCGATTGATTACGGACGCTATATTCTCCCTCTGGTACGCGAGGAGCTGGAAGCAAGAGAAAAGACCAACAATAAAGTGGCGTGATCCTATATACAAATCACTTAGCATCTCAGCTTGGCAAGAGAATGAACAATAAATGTATCTTCGGCATGCCATTGCCACAAGCTATCTCAACCCCTCTATAAGTTTAATGAACTTATTTATTTGATATGAATGCTGCCTACGTTACAACGGATGTCATATACTCATGTCCATAAGTGCCCTCGATGTACTCACTGAGCAACTCGGCCTTGTCAATTTACGTTGTGACCGTGCTCGAAGACCCCGAAGTAATCCATGAGAAATGCTAAAACAGCACCAGATTGACCCTAGAATGGGAAATGGCAATCAACTCACCCATCGCACATATTTGCTATCCCGATGCGAGACTCAAAGCAGATGTGCCAGAAACTACCCCCTACTGGACCTCTCCGCACTGTTACAGGTCAACTCTCCCTTTATCTCATTTCTCAAACTTCAACCACCTCTCTGGCACCTCATGAAGCTGTCCTGCTTCAGCCATCTCCGAGAACCACTGACTAAATTCTCGGAACTCCCCCTTCGTTGCGCCCGATCCGGGGCCTAAATCGAAAAACCTTCCATCTGGGGTTCTGAATCCTGATGCCACCACATCAGCAGTACATTGATCATTTAGAATAGAAACGCCGCGATTAATCATATCCTTCATAGTCGCAACATAACGCTTTGTAAAGTCGGCAGGTGATTCGCCTTCTTGTCGTTGGATATGATTGCGTACTTCGCTTTGGAGTATGACAGAATCAGGATCGGCGCCCTCGGCGATGAGGCGAGCACGCTCCTGACGCGCTGAAGTCGCGTAGTGCCGGGGAGTCTCGTAGACCATGGGCTCATCGTCCGAGTTGTGAGGAGCCCCATCGTCTCCATGGCCTTGACCTGATTCGGAGTGGGTCACGCCTGAGTGTCTGTCGAGACGTTCTTGCTCAGACATCGTAGGTGTTACAGCAATTTCCTTCATTCAATAGTTGTGCCGATACCTGGAGATTTGTTGTATTCGGGGAATTAATGATACTACGATAGCACAACAGTTGGTGAAGCAAGTAACAAGCTGGAGCCTAAATCTACATGTAGATTCGGATTCGGATATACTCATCCTCCGTCACAGCAACCCATACAAGCATGGCTATATTACAGCTTCGCTACTTATATACGTGTTTCTGCCTGCAATATGCTTCCTTAAGCGACCCGCATTCTGCAGATAGATGCGGCTGAAACGAGTTCCAGCTTAGGGCAAATGGAAAAAAAAAAAAAAAAAAAAGAGGAGAGAGTATGTGAGCCAGGCCAATTATACCTAGCTAAGAACTAGAAATACAATACGGAGTAAGCAGCCCACAATCTGGTCCCAGCTCTCATTTAGTTTTTTTCCCCTCTATTACATACTTCAGCAGTGTCTCACGTGAAATTCACGCCAGGAGTATAAACCTCGTATCAGATGTGGTAGAAAGCTAGCTTGGCACTGTAGTGAAACTGGCTAGGCGACTAGATGGGGGCCAAAACGATGTTGATCGTCCTTATCCATGACTTAGCGTTGGCGCATAGTTACAGAAAGACAGACTTCCAACCCAGATAATATTGTTTTTTGCATTTAAAGCGTATTTTCACTTCCAGGTCAAGAGATGCCATTTGAGTTATCCTTGGACTTTACGTGTCGAGCTTTAACCTATTTGATTTGAGGTAAGACTGCGAAGCTGATGGCTCCCACGCTCGAACATTTTTTGCGCCCTCGCAGTTTCGACCCAACCACTCCCAAAGATGCTTTTCGAGATGAGTGGTCCAACCCGTCGAATTATGCCTTCACCGTTCTTCTCCTCATCGGGGGGGATCTGATTAATCGCGCTCTCGCCCAACTTGCTGGAGGACTGGTTACTCCTGTGGCTTTCTCATTCGGTATCTGATTCCACCCAAAAAGTGATCAATTTCAATATAATGGCCGCTTATTCTGGGCAGGTTGGGTCTCATATGCCACTTCGTCCATTTGTTCCGCGATGGGAGAGTACAGACTGATGCCTGATCCCGACACTAGCTGTAGCCTCATCAATGGCAAGAATGGCTACGTCCGGGGCAATAATTCGTGGGTGCTTGGGCGCATAATGCGGGATTACGAGTTCTGGATGGGGCCATCCGTTCAGGCGAAGACGGAGTCGCTCCTCGATGCTCGCTGGGAATTTGAAAAGCGAAAGGAACAGGAGCTGAATTTGGGATCCAGTGTTCCCCTCCCCCGCCCGGCTCAGGCAGGACTAGTGGTGAGTGTATGGAAGCCAAAACGAGACGTAAAGCCCGGAGAACCTGGACATGATCTGTTGCATTGGTCTGGGCTGGTTGTTACGGCGGTGCAGCTGTGTATCGCTGCGATTCCTCTGGGATTCACAGGTGACTGGGGCGTGCTACTCATTACTGGAGTCGCCACGCTTCTCTGCTACGCCACTGGGTCAGTATCGCAGTGGAAGGTCGAGAAATGGGCATGTCGCAGCCTACAGTTTCGGCAGAAGAAGAACTTTGTATTGACCCGCGGGAATGGAGCGCAACATGCGATTGCCATCATCAGTGATGGCTACGGTCTCGACCTGGAAGATCTTGCCGCCGGCTTCTCCAACATTGACTCACCCACCATTACTATCTTTGCCCAGCTGATAACCATTGTCTTGGGAATACTGTGGGTGGCTCTACTCATCACAGCATCAGGTCTCACACAGGATTCCTGGTATTTAATTGCCATTGGGGGTATCGGCATGCTGCAAAATATTTTTGTCGCCGGATGGAAGCGAACCCCAGAGGCATACGGCATCCCGCTGGAATTTGTGGAAGTGATTGGCGATGTCAAAGTAATGAAAACTCTTATGGAGGTTGAGCGCAGATATGAACATCTGGGCAAGAGCATGCTAGGGGTCTTTTTCCCGGGAAATTTGCGAGATGACGAAACCCAGCAGTGGGAGGATATCGAGCATGAATGGCAGCAGAAAAAATCTAGTGGAGAAGAGGTTAAGGGGAAATAATTGCACCTCTGGCAGGATACATATTTTTCATTATCCACTCACCTTAAAAACATAATGCATTTTCGGGTTCTCGGTACTCCTCATGAGAAATCGCCAATTGCATCGTAATCAACGCATAGCAACATCATTAGAAACGCCATTTCGCAGATACAGACTGCAGTTCAATTTGAATTTAGCGGGTTCTTTTGTAGGGCTTGTAGGATTTCTTGCAATATTCTCTCCCCACTTGTCCTGTATTCTATATCCTAGTCTTCCATGTTAGAACCTCTCCTTGTTTTGTGATAGTAATCCTCCATTTTCAGCAGACTAAGCCTGCTCAGAGCTTTTACCGTACCACGCCGAGAAAGAATGTCAATCGGATAAGGGCGTGTCTTGGGAAAGTGCACAGAGATTTTCTCTATTCAACTGATCCAACTTCGGTATAAAGAAACAGTGTTGCTTACAATTTTGACCCTCCGGCATACATATTGCTAACATACTGCTATCAACAGACCTACAATTTCACTCCTCGTTTCAATCAGATACTATTTAATGTGTGGCTTTCTTTCAAATATAGGTCCCCAATGTGGCGAATACATATGCAACCTAGGTAAGGGTTCTAAATGGATCTGATATGTAGATATATATTCATTAGTAGCTGACACTTTATCATTAATATTCTTCTAGTTGGTCTCATTCTGCGACGAAAAAAAACAACGTAATACATAGGGCTGAAAAATAATTAACTTATGCTGTGCCGAGATTCACTATCGCCTCCGACTGTTTCAGAAAAGTAATAGAGACTATTTCTGTTCCGCCCCCAAAACCATCTTCAGTACTAGCCAATAAGGACTCTAATGGAGTTTAAGATCCAGCATTATTCTTCCAAGCTAATTTAACGACGGTAAGTAACCCCGCACTGTCTCGAGAATTCCTCCGAAGTTGAGTACTTTGATTCTTTGGTATATCTCTTGAAAAGAATTGCTCCGAAGTCCACTGTCAGAAAAGGAAATGGACCATATTGAAGAGATATCAGATCCTGCCTATCCTCCTCTCAAGATCCGCTGCCTTAGCTCAACTCCATATGACCAATTGGACTGGCCGTCCTACCCCGAACGCGCCGGTTGGGCAGAAGACCGAATCTGGGATGGTGACTTCTCCCAGCATGAGCCAGTCGAAACAGAGATATTTTTACAGAACTGGCTCTATTTTGGTGTCCTTTGGGTGCTTCTTGGCGAGAACGGATGTAAAAAGAACTATGTAACCCAGGATGTTGAATCAAACGACAACATTATCACCACGAAGCTGCTCGATGAACATATTTATCAGCGCACACAGGAATTGAGGACACTGGCGAAGACCGACCAAGGAGCGGCGCAGCGTGTCATGCATGACATTGAACGATGTTTGATGACGGTTGCGAAACTTTGCCGCATTAATACTTGTGTAGGGGACATCAGAGGCGCGCTCAATATTTGGCCTTTATCACAACAAATCGATTTGTCGGTGCGCGTATTGGCCGAATATCTCTGCACTGCCTTCAACAATAACTGGCCAATGAGTTACGAATGTCCGTTCATCAGCCTCAACTTCATGTGTGCCTATCTTCCCATCTCACGAATGCTTGACGGTGGCCGGTGCCGAAGTGAGATTAATATGGTTGCTACAACATTCTCATCCATGTCGGCGTTCTTCATGACGCAACTGAAACCATCCCAGAAAAGAACCGTTTTGGATCATTCGAAATGTTCGGACACGTTATGTGAGGCGCGTCAAATTGACGAATCTACATACAAAACGCAGCATACCAGTGGGCAGTGCACCTGTGACTATTTAGGTCCAGTAGTCGAGGATGTCGTATCGATCCTTCGGTCTGAGCGAATTCCTCTACTTTCGATTCAGCCCATCAAGTCTAGCCCATATCTATCTATGAAGGTAGAACCATTCAAGGAAGGGAAACGCTATATAGCACTCTCGCATGTTTGGTCAGACGGTCTTGGGAACCCCCATAAGAACGAACTGCCTCAATGTCAATTACACAGAATCAAAGGACTATTGGACGATATCCTTTCCAGGTTCAGTAGCTTATCGCTGATTAATATGGGAGCGCTGAACACCCTCGGCAAAAAGTTCAATGGCTCGTCCTTGTTATTCTGGATGGATACGCTCTGCATCCCAGTTGAAAATCAATACCGCAAGGATAGATCAAAGGCAATCAAATTGATAAAGAAAACTTTTGAGAATGCTTTCAGGGTTCTTGTGCTCGATGCTGAATTGCAAGGAGCGCCCTTAAGCGCCCCGACAGAGTCATTTATGCGCATTACTATCTCCCCGTGGAGACGACGGCTCTGGACATTACAGGAAGCAGTCTGCGCACAACGATTGTACGTGAAATTCATGGACGGCTTTTTCGACGTCCAGCTGGAATATGAAGATAATGACAACTCTCGACGTGATATAAATGGCGGGTGGCTAAACCCACGGAACAGACAGATTCGCTGGACACCACATTCCGACGCAAGAAGCCTGTATTGGGAAGTTCGGACATTGAGACTCAATGTAGTTGACAGGCCAGACCGGAAAATGGTAGGTTTCAGAAGAGTTATCGAGATGTCTTCTCAAGATATGGAGACTCGAAAGCGATGCAATGCTATCATGCAGGCGTTTCTGTCTGCATTACATCGTTCTACCAGTCGGAAAGAAGACGAATTTATCTGCATGGCTAGTCTAGTGGGATGGGACCTCTCACTGCTGCATGGAGTGCCGTTTGAATATCGAATGCATGCGCTTCTGAGCGTTGAGACAGCCCTTCCACAGGGTCTTCTCTTTATGAATGGGCCTCGGATGTTGAATGCGGGCTGGTCATGGGCTGTTAGACAGTTCGGGAGCTTTCATGCAGTCAATACAAGCGTACCGTTGGGTGACCTGACTCCGGGTACAGTCGACAAGCGTGGTTTCTCTGTGAAATATCCCGGTCTTGCTCTATCTCCTGCTGACACGAAAGGGGGGTTTCAGTCTCTGATTGTCTGTGCTCAGTACAATACTGCGCTGACAGGCCGCTTCCAAATAAGGAAGAATCAGTCTTCGCAAACGCCAGATGGCATCATTGAAGATCCAAAAAGTCGGGATTCCTCCTCCAGGAATGAAGTCGAATTTTCAGACCTTGATCTCTATGTAATATTCTGGGACCATACTCATAGATTGCTCCCATCGGTGTCAATTCCCGCGGCGATAGTATCAACACCGAGGGGCCAGACCTCCCCTGCCACTCCAAGTAGCGAAATCTTGTGTAAATTTGAATTTCTAGCTACCTTGGAAATCCTTGAGTGGACGGGAGGTCAGGATCTGGAAAAACCGGGGCCAGACAACCAGGCCCAGTGGATCGAAGCCACTTGGGTAGTTCAGTAGGTACGACACGATGAGCAATGATATACAGCGTAGTGTATCCTTATTGTCATGATGGTGTATATCTGTTCGCCTATCTACTTAATTAGACCTCGGCATGAAAGTAATATCAAATCAGATTCAGGCAGACTTCATGTAACATTATAATTATGTGGAAAGTATAACCTTCTCTTTGCATATGTGATCCTAGTCTCTGTTGTTCTAGATGACTACAACCAGATTTACCGTTGTGCTGCTGCATGACGACCTTAGACCAGCTGTAGCATCCGACAGTGACTCTATGAACGAAAACCAAGTCTCTACTTCTTCTAGAGATATTAACAGGAGATTAGCCCCCGATTTCTTTATTTCTTTTTACCGGTAAGCTTCAATTGCCCTTGCGATATTTTCCCAGGCCGTAGTCTCCAATTTCTGGCCCAGATAGGTATACCATAGTCTCCTCGAATTTCAAAGGGATATTTCTGGAAAGCTTGTCGAATCACATACTACTTCTTCAGACCTTACCTTGGTTATTTCGAACAACACAATCTACGTACACAATATTGATAGTACCTACCTATCTGTAACATATCCTTTACGTGGGTTGTGTACAGCTTTCTCTGAATTTTCTATTTACCTACAGTTGTAGATAATGCTGGACGCAGCCATCCGCTTGTTGAGCCTTACAGAATGAGTTCAAAAGGTTAAAATAGTGCGAAGCCCTTATGTCATGTGTAAGAATTAACTAACTATCTCATGTCAATCCTAAATAGGGAGTGGAATTACTTTTTTCATCTGGGAGAAAACCATACTCGCTGACGACCCCTCGATGCTTTCTTGTTTCCGACTCTTACCTTTCATAGCTCAATCGTATTACGAAGTGCGTCGGCATGAATTACTCTAGCCTCACTATTTCCATTTCCTCCTTGTTTTATCAGGCTCATCATTACCAAACTCAATATAATGCGTACTGACTGCCAGATAAGAGATAGGCGGAAAGGGAAAGGCGTGCGATGATCGACATACGACGCCGTCTCATGTAGGTTTCCAGCTTAGCTCCTGGGTTACCCAACTAGGTGAGTACTTAACTAGTTATTGCATTGTCCGCCGTTAACTAAGTACTGTAACTAAGATCTACTCAAGGTATAGGTAGCTAAGTTAGTCAATCGCCGATGACGATACAATGCATCAGAAATCCGTCTCGATGTACGGTAACTAAGCCATTTTCGTCAGTGGTTATCTACAATCTCTCTCCAGGTCATTGACGAAGATCTTAATCTTCCCCTCTGCTCTCAGAATTGTACGGTGAATATCCAAGTGCATGTTGATGTATCATTGATCATCGTCATCCTGAAACACTGAACGCACAGACAACCAACCTCTCCATGATGGAGTGGGGAGAGAGGAGAAGACTGTAAGTTAAGGAGAGCAACCGTCAAGAGACGTCATTGATGTTTTTCCTTTGGTGCCCTCTACCCCAAAGTGCGGGACGATAAGGTTAACGATTTAGTTTGCGATGCAAGATGGAGGCAAATCCTTCTGCATTGTCGGGTACCGTACCTTTTCCTGCTTTCTTTCGTGACTGGTGGTCATTGTTGAAGAACCTCCGCCAGAGGGTCAATGCTCGATTTCTCCGCGAATAGAAAGCAGCAAGTGACGCTTCCGAGGTTCATGTTGTCAAAAGATTCAGTAACTAGTAAGGTTTGATGCCTGAAGAGTAGGCAGTACAGAGGACGCTACCTCAAGCTCTGGAGACAATGCAATGCGCACAGACAGCGGTAACGTGCATATCACAGTCAAAGCGGCTAAGGGATGGAACGGAAATTTTGACCGACCCCTGCGAATGCGTGCGTGGAGAGAGTCCACAGGCTTTTGCGGGGTCTGAGACGATCACTTCATTGAGGTGCGTTCATCGCGGGAGAGCTGCAAAGCCGACGGCTGGGAAGATCGATGGAGGTGAGGCGATCGCATTCATGCGCGTAGTATACTGCATTATACTCACCCCTTATGTGCTTTGAAGTTTGCACAATGTGGCCACTCTATATCATTACATTCAGTACTCCGTATCTCACATAAGAGACTTCGCGCTAACCTCCGCAAGGGACTAAAGCCTGAGTTGTTCCTTGCGCCAGCTCATTATCAGGCAACGGCGTGATCGGATGTGATAGAGATGAGTCAGAAACTCAAAAAGGCCCAGGATATGGGATAAGAGAAGGTGTGGCTTCAATTGTAACAAGGAGACTCGAATAAGGCGATGATAGTAGTGACTAGACTGGAGTATAATCATCATCATCGCCATGTCCATGTCGATCGTCTCCTCTCATGCGATGCCATTGCCGTGCACGTGGGCGGGCTGCCACATGTCCGGCAGAAAAGCGCAAAAGAGACCAGTCACATCCCCGTCTTGATTTCTCAGCCAGACATCCAGGAACAGGAGTCGATCAGCTGCTAGGGCCCTTGTACTCGTCAGCCATGTGGTCAACCAGGAAAGATAGGGCGAGGGGATACTAGACTGCAATTCGATCTTCTTGCTTTCTCTTCGGTTACTGCAACAACCGGTCCCTGAACTTGGAGTCGGCTCCATCTCAATTCGATCCCATCAGATCCATCCACTCGTACCACACACGTTCTGTCCTTGTCATTGAAACTTGAATTTGAATTCTATCATATAATTAATTCCTAAATGCAACCCCTAAGGACCCCAGTACCCCCACTTGAACTCGCGAAATCGAAACTCAAAGGTATAAGAAATCAAGATTACCTGAAACAGGTTGACGTTTCCGTCTTAACCGAAGGAACTTGGGGTCGACTACGGAGTAACTACTACTATACTTATCAATATGTACACATCATACATGTGGTTTGACGTTTTGGTTCCACGGTTCAGCTTCGGTCCCTGGGCCGGCTTGCTTCTACACCTGGTTTGATCGATCGCGGTGGGTTGGAATTCAGTACCAGCCAGTGGATTCCTCCCCGGGGTCTGGGAACGGGCTATACCTCCGGTGATAGGAACAGGTTGGGAACTGTAGGATTGTAACTAACTAATTAAAGTCTTACACTTTCAAGAGAGGCATTTTATTCGAATCCTTGACGCTGTTGATTACGACTACGCCGGCAAGCGCGATAGTATCGTATCCACCCTTAACGAACAGCTGATAACGAAAGGTAAAAGAGGGATCAAGGAATATACTGGTCACTACTCCATATAATTAATCCCTCTCTTTTTATTCCCTATCCGCGGTTATCCGTTCAATAAAATCCATCCATCCATTATCAACTACCCGGTGCCTCCGGACAGGACAGAAT
This sequence comes from Paecilomyces formosus, assembly GCA_029606185.1. Taxonomy (NCBI): domain Eukaryota; kingdom Fungi; phylum Ascomycota; class Eurotiomycetes; order Eurotiales; family Thermoascaceae; genus Paecilomyces; species Paecilomyces formosus. The sequence goes on from JAPVCB010000036.1 coordinate 713,868, forward strand.
AAGCAAGGGCTTATCATTACCCACCACGATCCAGCATCCTTATCCAACCCATCTACCTGCCCAGTGAACCAACCCGACAAGGAGGGCTGCGCACGAGGTGTTGGTGAATGTCGCCCAATAATGACACCATCCCCAATCTCCTCTGGTTATCTTGGTTGCTAGAGCTACTAACTTACCAGTTTCTTGACCGCCTTGAGCAACTTTTAACGAAATCAAGGCTACAACTATTATTAACTAGCTAATGACCGTTGTCCAAGGTCTAATAACATAACCTAATGTACTGTACCATCCTTAGCGCCGGCGGTGCCGTCCGTCAGATTATAGATAGATAAGCTTCATCAGTCAGGACATGTCACCTGAGCATAGTATTATTAGTCACTTGGCCATTTGCTCTCGCTTCCCTCCCTCTCTGTTCTTTGTGTTTGGCGGAATCTATCTGAAACGAGGTTAAGCGTATCCAATAGTGCGTTGGACGGTCAGATCGTTAGTGCCTGAGCTGTTTTTGAAAATAGGCTAGCCAAAAGCTGTCCTGAGTCCTGACAAGTCCTGTCCAATAAAGTATGCATCGTCGATTTAACCAAACCGGCGGTGATGATGGTGGTTGGGTCCGGGGACAAGGAAGGGGGGAGGGTGGGAGAGAATGCGGTTGCGCACAGTTCTCTGTTCTTTCTTGATGCTTTTACACTAAAGCGGCTCAGCCCGACATGGTCTGCATGACATGGCGATGCACCTTCGCGGAGCGGGGTTAGCGGGGTTCAAGGATGTTATGGAGATGGTTGTTCCTTTCTCTGTACTGTACTTTGGTTCAAAGCATATTCTTGGAGATGATCATTCGATACTACGATGATTAGCTGTAGCTAAGCAGATGTACAGTACGTCGGTTATCTACGATATGGAACCAGATTGAGCAAGAATATCAAAACCGAAAAGGTCTTGTGTATAATACATTATAGAATAACTACTGTAGATGTAGATGTAGTGTAGATAATGACCAATGCCCTAGATACAACGCCGGATGATGCATAGATGGTATGATGAAATCAAGGAAATAAAAAAGGTATCAAGAAGTGGGGGTTTCAGGCTCACGATCGTGCTCAGACACCCGATGAGGGGCAAGAACAGTCGGAAATGAAATCCTGGATCACATCCATGATGTCCAGGCGGGGTGGGACTGATGCAAGGCGGGAAAGGGCCATGCTGCCTGGAGGTTTGAGGGTTGCGATAGTGACCATCGTCAACCTGCCTCGGGAGTATCTGATCTCCAGCAGTAGCGATGATTTTTCTGGCCAATAGCATTGCTTGTCGCGTTGACACGCTTTGCCAGCTGACCTCCATGACTCAAATGATTGATGACGGTAATGCACTTAGCACGTCGTCGTGGTCGTGGAGCTATACCATCGGAGCTGGGCTGCATTGGCGTGATAAGAGATCTCCGATGATGCAATAGTCATTGCTGAGATGTGCCGCGCAGGTGAGACTCCATTGGAATGACTTGAATTTCAACCCATCCAAGCGAGTCGATGCGTTTCAGCCGAATCGAGTCGAGATGGCCGTAGTGTTGCTTGCAGCGTTGAACAAAGCCCATCTGAATGTCTGATGCCAGAGGCCTTTCCCACACGAAAGGCATTAGCAATCTCCCCAAGAGCATGCGCGAAAACCGGAGCCTGATGTGAACGAGAAGAGTGTCGTTTATTCCAAGGATGAGCGACGATGTGGATTATAAGATGTATAGCAGTGTTGCGCAAAAACTGATGACGGGAAATGGCGTCGTATATCCATGCTCTCTCAAGATAGAGCTCACTTCGATATCGACATGATACTCAGCCAGCTGGGCATCAAATCGATACCGGTATCCGCAATTCATATGTATGCTTCCATGGGCATGGTTCGTAGAATTCGTCAAAGAACATCAGCCCTTCACTTGGGGAGAGGGGGGAGAGGTCCCTTGGGAGGAGGTCCCGGGCAGGGAGGGAACTGAGAGTTGGAGTTTCCGACTGAAGGCATGGCTGTTGTGTAATGTAGGATCTGGTTGGATTCAAAAGATGTCCGTATGTTTCCCCTAGAATGCAAGAGGTATAAGCTGGTATAGGTGGATAGGTGCTTTTATGTATCGATATAGCTCGGATGATAAGTGATGATTGAGAGACAAGCGAATTATTTCAAGTCTTCTTCAGCTTTCGAATTAATCTTGTGTTTGGGGAAATCCAAAAGTCGCTTCGAGCAAGAGGCTGAAAGGATATTTATGGTCCGAACCCCTTCCCACCGTCAGAACTGGTCAGGTCAGGCAGTCCAAGCAAGCTACCACCCGTGTACATCCTTGTCCTCCATGAGAATTGCGCTATGCTCCACTCAAGGGGAACGGCGTGGACGACAGCCCAGGCGACTGCGGATCCCAGCCAGTGCTCGTGACGTAGTTGAAGGAGCAGAAGCGCCGGAAATCTCCAAATTATGATTAGCTGCCTTATTCCCCCGTTTGGTCTCTCCTTGACGGCAACGCCAAACGAAAAATCTAGAAGGCGACCCGCCAGGCCAGCACTTGATTCACTTCACCGCACCGTCCGACTAGATCAAAAAAGAAGAACCCTGAAAGAACGAACACGGACGCCGCGGCTCCAGCGCGTCCCAGAGTGGCTAGAGCAGATACACAGTCCGCAACGCATGACCACGCTGGGGGAAAGGCCCTTGATGACCGGCATGGAACACCATCGACTAGCCCTCAACCCATGGAATAGTCGTAATCGACTTCTGGATCAGGTACACACACTCCCCTACAAACCGGCCAGGTCCCAGAACAATGGAAATCTAGCCCTGCTCGGTCTTCTCCGGAATGGGCGGCCAGGGGAAGTCGTGACGACAACGACCTGCCACTGTATCTAGAGTAAACCGCCAAAACCCAATCACGACGGGGGCGGCTGAAAGGCCAAACTCTCCAGGCTGGCGCATTCCAAAGAGCCGGGATCAATTCGGACTGGGCCGCTGAGGTTTCAGACTGGTAGCGTCTTCAGATTTCAGGGGTAAGGTAGGCTCGCTTGGAACGGGTAAGGTGGCCAAGAAGCTATTCTAGTTAGACGGTAGAAGAATCATCGATTTTCCCCAGGGGGTGGGTCGAATAGCGAACGGTTCACCCTCGGCCTCATCGGCTATCCTGTTTTCAGTCTGCTTAGCTTCCTTAGCCACCGCTTTGTCAGAAATTGCAATTTGGCCTACTTTTCTATCTATCAACTTTTCCGGAGGCAAAAAAAAATAATAATAATAATCACAGTCATAATCCCAGATAGGGGGAACAGCGTACCTGGACAGGGTTGGTCTTGAACATGCAAAGTTAATATCACTTGCTGGTATTACGAAGGACAGCAAGCCCCTGCATCAGCCTTCGATCGTGGCTTTTCTGAACGACCTTCACGAAGCACAAGTCTGGAGTAGAGAAAACAGCATGCCCGGTCTAACCAGTTTTGTGCCTGGTGATTTTCAAGCCCGTGGAGATTTTTTTCGAGAACACGATCATCGCTAGCGGAGCAAGTCGCGGAGCTCAGCAGTGCTACTGCGTTGCTTTGCGCTGGATCTGTCAACAACGCTTCAAAGCTACAGTTAGTTGGCGCTATCAGTTCACTCCCTGGCCCCGGTCCAATTAAGTCCAGCTAGTAGTAATTAGACCCTATCTATCAAGGACAGTCAGCCTCATTAGATGATTAATTATGCTCATCGGGCTTCTGCAGCAGGGTTATCATCTGGCTATTCGTAGCGCCGATGCATAGAAAGCTGCTGTGCAGAGTACTCCGTACGGAGTACAATGCTCGATGGACGAGTCATGATGCAGCTGCTGACAATTGTCTCCTGAGTCCTGGCCCGCGCGCCGGTCATAATATCGTCAACAGGGGCTTCTAATCATCGTCATCCCAATTCTTGCCACTGCCTGTCTATGGTATGTCTGCAAACGCCTGGGCTACACCGTTTAAGCCTCCAAAAAAGCAATATCTGCTATAGAATGAACCCCAAACTTTCTCTGGATCCCCAACATGCGTATCCATAGTCTTTCCTACCTTCGTCCTGCACGTTGCAGGAACCATGGTATGATCCGAGCACATGGCACGGGAATTGTTGAGATTAATGTCTCCACAGGGGCTTCCGTAGGACGATCCATAACGAGAATCAAAACGGAGCCTGTGCCACACCGTTGAACCGTTAGCTATGAGACCTCGCTTGCAAAAGCCCCCCAGGAAGTGGCTCAGACTCGAAAGTGTGGGTGCTCGGAGCAGTCCCATCGCAGTGGACATCCAACGAGAACAAGAATAGGAATTGGACAAGGTGACAAAGCAAGTGGAACAGGGGCTTGTCTTCTGTGATACCATGTTCCAACAATGATGATGATGACTGTTACTGCATAATATGATACAAGCCCGGGGATAAAACCACCCTTTCAATCGGCAGTCTATCTCACGAAGTACTCTGTAGATACTGGAGGAATCATTCTCGTCTAGACATGAAGAATTGTTCGGTGTCAGGATCTCCAAGCAAGTGCCACTGTGACGCCATAGTTTAGACCTTCAAAATTTTTGGCGGGATGTCGGCGGCTAGCGCTCCATGATTGTAGCTATCCAAACATAAAAAATTTTCTTAGCCGGTCTACGATAAACGATCAAATTTTGGCGGTCAGTCGACAAGGCCTCACCGCATGAGTTAATCACGACTTAGGCGGATATTCATTATTAAGCCTTTCCTTACGGAGTAAATCTCTACCTGCCAATCCGCAAGGCTGGAGACGGGCAGACTCGGCAGAAGATGTCAAGTGCAGCTTCTTGCATGTCCTCCGTAGTCTCCACTGTGAAAATATCCCGAGGTTGATGGCATCGAAACGGCGCGTAAATCATCTAGGCGACAACAATCCTGACAGGGCTAACTACTCTGGAACCCTGGATCCAAGTCAAATCCCTGCTAATAATCAGCCGCGTATTCCGTTGGCAAGCAATCTTGAAACATACTCTGACAAGGGCCCTCAAAATTGCTGATCCGTAACCTGGCTTCGTCGTGTTTTACCAGCAAAGAGCGTGCAACTGCAAACCATGCTCGCGGCTCGGGTCCCTGGAACGGTGTTGTGTGACAAGCATCTCGTGTGAAAATTATTCATCCTGTGTCCCGCTAGCTACCATTGCAGTAGCGTCTCCATACTCTTAGCTCCTTTTCCGTCTTTATTATTTACTCCATAATAGTCGCTACTGGAGACGGCTGAGATCTCCGGGGAAATTGCCATAAAAGGCAGGCTTCGGGAACAATGGAAGTTCTCGCTGGCCGCCTCGTTTGCCGTGTGATCTCCGAGCCGCCTACCGGAAATATCGATACTTCTCCGCTTCAGAAGGCTCAAGACTTTCCATAACGTCTTCTAGAAGGCCGTTCGTTCACTGAGCGGAGTCCTTCGTTCTGAAACACGGACGTCCCCAGTTGAGAAGTTAAGACATGTGTAACCACTGTGGATCGATCTGTATCGTAAATCGCAGAATAGAGACAAACCCCGAGGTAGGACAGACCTCGGGTCGCAGGCTGCTGTTTTGCCTTCGCAAAAATTGTTGTATTTTCTTTGGACGTTCCTGTTGTCAATCCTTATTTTACCATAGGCGGGTCTCACGTACCAGGAGACTGGACATATCACAAAGATTGACTTGGGTAACTGGTGGATCTAATAAGCTCTCTTGCTATCTATGCCGTTGGCAACTTGGGACACTCGGGCTTGCCGAGCTGCCGTGAAAGTTTCATCGCACCTCTTTGACGGACAAAAGGACACTTTGACCCGTGTACGGAGAATACTAGCCAATTAAGGTCTGAAGCAGAAGTCATAAAGTTGGAAGTACCTGATCGCCACGTGGGCATATTCCGTCCCCAGCCTCCCATCGTCCTGCAGGCTGCAGTTACAGGGCGATCATAGTGGCGAGGGAAACAACGGGTCGGAAGGGCCCCAGCCTGACGAGCTTTGCGCGGGAAACCGGAGTTCTGGGACTGTCGAAAACTCCAACCGAACGGATGAAGATCAACGCCAATGATGCCACGAACCCTGTTTCTCTAACGGCTCAACAAGCTTCCTGCCATGTTGTTATGGCTCAAACAGCAAGCGGCTGAAGTGTGCAATGATCCGCCTCCATGGGCCCCTGAAAGACAAGGCAGGTTCCGCACCTTTGGTGAATCCATGCAGACAGTGCAGAGAAAAGGGTTATTGCGCCCATCGGATTCATGCCTCTCGTGCTTCAAGGTTCCAGCACCCAGAAGTAAACTTTAGAACCAAAGTTGCCGCTGATGATACGAACATCCAACACTAGTCGCGAAGGGAGACGGAGGCGTTTTGGGATCAATGATCAAACGATCAGCTATGTGAGCCATGGAACACCTGGCAGGCTGTTGAATGAACGTTCGCTGCCTTCGTCTCGGGAACGTCCATCGTCGATCGGTGTCGCCATTCGGAATAAGACCTCAGTGTCACAAGCTCTAGTCTCCATTTAGACCATCTACACTGATATCAACAATGCCGCGTCAATCTTCGTCATCGACACCACCAGGCGCCTGCGTAGATATCCATTCCTCGAGCAGAACCTGCCCGGTCGTTTCAGACGTAAGATTGTTGTTCCTGGCTCTCTCTCCCTTCCGTGTGACTAGAAGACATAACACCCAGCCCCAAATATTGAAGCCTTCATACGTCGTTATCATGCCCAGCTTCTTCTCGTCTTCGGTGTCGTTTTCGGTCTCATCCTGCCTCTTTGTTCTCTTCGTCGCGGATTGGGCATCAGATGGATCATCTGAGACTGTCAATGTTCGACGTCGCTTGCTGGGGTTTTCTTCGATCGCTTCGATCGAAGAAGCCTCCGGGATATCATGCAAGTCGACTTCCGATTCAGCGTCGCTGTCAGCTATGACACGGCGAGCTGCGTCAGTCTCGTCCGCGACGTGAATTGGAGAATGCTCCGTCCCCGTTAGCTTATTAGAATTGCTTTCTATCTTCTTGTTCTCTGCGAATGTCTTTTGTCGTGTAAGAATGGAATGACGTGTCCCAGATTCGCGAAGGAAGATTGCGACTTCAAAGTCATCTGTAAAGCTGGCACGCGGCCAGACGTTCGTAAGTACGAGGTTTTGATACACAATCTGGCGCCATACCTTCAACAATGACATCCTTCACCGGTTTTCTCTTCTTCTTTCCCAGGGCTCTTTCGTTCTCTTCGCGTAACTTGGGTAGAACATGAGGTTTGATGGCACTAAAGATTCGAGACAGCACTGGTTCACGCGAGCTCAACAACCATCTTGTGTCTGCCGGGTTCTCCAGGTAGATGCGGCACTCGAGCACAGAGTACTTGGTGATTCTAAGGTAGCGTCGAATTGGCGCCATCTCTGACAGAATGGCTATCCTATCTTTCACACTGACCAGCTTGACCTTGGGAAGCCAAGAGCTGCAAGAGCTACGAGATCTAGGCCTGAACGAAGCAAGACGGAGGGGGACTTGGCGCGGAGTCCCGCCTGACTAAGCCTTTGAAGAGCTTCCGCTTCTTAATCCTATCAACTAGAAATGTGGGCGCAGCAGCATCTTAGGCGAAACTGGAAAGACTTGAATTATTCTTACTTCCTGCTTTCAATGTTGCATAATGCATAATGCATGTCGATGGCTAAGCGCGACCGTTCTTGCCGCCAGCGGTAAATACCTCCATCCATACCGCCGCCATCTCAACCCATAAAAAGGAACAGCACTTTATATCAGCACCGGTTCGTATCTGAAGCAATGAACACATATATTGGCGAAAGATTATTCCAGATTCTTATACATCCAAGGCCTTATCTTATTAAATCAGATATCTCCGCTTTCTTATACCCATGAGTATCGAAGACTGTTCTAATTTTTCCTGCAACTATATCGCCACGGCAGCCATGGAAGCTATACAATGCCCTATCCCAGCATGGTCTTGGTTTCATTGTCAAGTCTAAGCTCTGATTTCTTCTTTCACTCCTTATTCTACATACACATTCGCAAATAATTCGATTCCGATGCCGGAAATACGACTGTTTACATGGCTGTTACTTACGTAGGACAGCTATGGACGTCGTTGTGCCTTTCAGAAGTATATTCACGATACTGAGAGCATGCTGTGGAAATCTTCATTTGAGAATATCTCGGAGAACAGTAGCTCCTGGAGAACAGAACTTTCTCAATGTCTCGCCCTCGGCTCGGATCCAGAAGCTGAAGATCTAGCTAAAATGTGGTCATTGGTACCCGTTGCTAGCCATTGCTCACGCCGCAGCTGGGGTGCCAGCGTCAGGGAGCACATGAACATTGTCTCTTTCATCTGTGATATAGATACCAGCTATTGAAATGCAGGTCCTAATGGAACTGCATCTGATGCCGGAGCTCTCTTGGTAACTAGCGCTACAACCGTGATCACAAGCCATGGGCCATATTCTGGCACACCTACAGCTACTGGAGCAGAACGGAGAGAGGGTACTGCCAGTGCAACAATTCTGTCTGAGCCCAACCCCTGGGCCACGTAGTATAATCCCAATGGCGAATTTACTCAGCCGCAGCCCATGCTGTACACACCGGCAGATAAGAACGCTACACATACTTTCCTCTTGTGATGCATGATACTGATCTAACACAGGTGGTGTTGGCACTGATGGAACTCTGCCGGTATACAAAGTCCAGAGCGACTATGGCTATTAGTCAATTTCTTTATGCATCCACCAAGAGTTCATCGAAGCAAACCTCTTCTATCATGAAGCGCAGGTTTTCAGCAACCAGGACTTCATCGATGCTGATCTTACGGCTGAAGATCGTGCCCTGCTCCAGTACATGACCCTGCAGGTAGCGGGACATGCGTCACTACTTGCGGACATGTTGGACGAATCTGCGCCAAGGCAATGCACATACAACTACCCTTTCAAGACGGCCCGCGAGTAGATCGACTTTAGTTTCCGGTTCACCCACCGGGGGGAATCTGAGATCTGGAGTTTTATGAGCCATCTTGATTCCAAGAAGGTCTTAATGATCTTGGTGCAGGCTGGACAGCAATTGAAACCCGCCAGTCACTTGGTCTGCACCCCATGGAATCTGGTTTGTACAAGGTGAGTTCAGTCTAAAATCTTCGTTCTTGCGGTCATGAACTGAGGGACGATCGAAGGGATTCCTCGACCATGGCATTGGACGCTGCCTTCTCGGTATATCAGTTCTCATCCGAAAAACAACATTCGTTTGGTCTGGCAAAGCTTTCCCAGTCTCCACGTTGTTAACCAGCCAAATGCGAACAGGTACGTATAGAGTATGCAAACTAGTTCAATCTCTGGAAAGACCTTCCAGCCTGCAGCCAACGTCTTTGATGCAGGCCCAGCCCTAAATGGCATGGTGTCCATTGCAATCACGGATACAGACCTCTACGTCACCCCGTACAATCTCACTCTGCTTAACCCGCATGTCAGGGCATTGGGTCTGTGTTACTCGGTATAAGTTATAGCAGCTGTCACGTCGGAGACTGTATGTGTAGGATGTCGAAGATTAATGAAGTGGTGTATATAATCTTCATCTTCACGTACTACGCAACCATACAAATATTATATCCCGTAGCTGGCACCACCACGTGTTATTGAAGTCTGGAAATACTGTCACATGCTACGCAGTGCCATACCATCCAATATGAGATTGTGACGCCATTTCAATATCTTTTACTACAGCATAGTGAGTCGATGCCACATAAGCGACGCACTAAGGGCTCCATCGGAATACTGAATCCACATCTATTACCATTCTATGGCAAGAGACAAAGTCGAGGCATCACGCTTTCTGTGATATGGCAAAGAGGAAGAGGTGTGGGAAATGGTCAATTTCTACAAAGGCTAGTCCAGCCAAATGCCGCCCGTCTCGCTGTATATGTCGCCCATGTAGCAACCCGGGGGCCCGGAATTTGAAAGGGATAAAAATTACTGCGCAGCAAAGGCACATTCTCCACTCACGGAACAAAAGTGGAAAAAAAAGAAATTTTCTAAGAAAGGGTTGAAGGAGGATCGAACTCCTGACCTTAGGATCTGCAATCCTCTGCTCTACCGCTGAGCTATCAACCCGTCAAAGTTGATATTGTCGATCATTACTACGATTCAATTTTCTTCAGCTTCCTGTTCTTCGGAGGAAGGCCTCGTTTCGACTCGAAATGGACTCCGGGAACTTTCGTTATGAATCTGGTGTAGACACTTGGTAATTGATGGATTATTGATAGGGGAATTAGTATGCGCTATGACTGGATGAGTAAATCATAATGGTTAGTTTTCTTCTGTCATCTGAAAGAAATGCAGGAAGATTTGGAGTCTTGTGTGTCGGAGTCTATGGAGACGTGTACCAGTTGGAGTCGCGCAGATGAACAACACAGCCAGAACTAGCACCGTGCAACCGGTATTTCCCGGGTAAATCACCCATTTGCCATCCCAGTATATTCCTCGACGCACTGCTAACAGATCATTGCTTTCTTCTGTTTCAGTCCATGTTCCGGGAACTGGGGCGTGGGGGAAGCCTTGCGCTGGTAGCTTGAGCGAAGGTCACAGGGGTATCTCTGAGAGGATCCCGAATGTAATGTGGGTTTGAACAAAAAGATAGTAACAATCTCAATACAAATTTGTTGTATGCCAATTAATTCCAGACAGTGGGATATATTATTGTGCTATATGCCGCGGAAATGGAGGTCTCACTAGTTTCTCGAACGTCGCTGACTGGAGTTTTATATATTGCAATGCCTTCTTGGACAATGTGCATGGAACGAAAAAAGGATGCGGCCAAGCGTTATCCCGAGCCACACACACCCCGTAGAGCCGTAAAGAAGCGAAAAGCCGGTAGTAAATACCTAATCTTTCGACTGGGTAGAAGTGAGGATCTGGTAGGTACTTGGAGACGGCCTCCTCTGGAGATGCTGTCGCGGATATTTCAACCACTGAAAACACAACACCTCAAATCTTATTATTGATATAATCCAAGCAATATTATTCCAGATATGGCATATAGATATCTTCTGATTGCTGTCTATATTGATTTTTTTATCACTCTGACCTACTGCCCCTAAGATATAACCTGGCCACGCACCAGGTCTAGGGGGATTGACCGGATGAAGATCCAACCAAAAACAGCAATTGATGTACCCTGCTGTCAGATAAGAGCCCTATAGATATCTACCCCAATATAGGAACTGGAATGTACTTATGCATTAAACAGAAGCAGATATCGAGCCAATACACATATACTTCGCTGCCCCAACAGATAAAGATAAAGACTGATATCGAGGATAAAATCGTCGTTTATCCCTCTCGTGATAGTTATTTACATGAAGTGCATGTCTTAATCATGATGAAGAGTCTAAAAACTAAGCAAGATTCTCAACTATCGCTATTGCTAGGATATCTACTCCACGAGTATCTCCAGGTTACGCATCATAGCTTATTACTCACATCCGCCCCGTATGGTAGATAAACTCACTTGATCACCCTCCCTTCGACTATTTTCCACAAGGCAATTAGCCACCGATGTCAGGCTCAATTATTGTCGATACACCAAGAAAGACACCTCAAGCGCCGTCCCACATTCCAATGCTCTAGCAATCACTCATCCACCTCACACTACGGAGTAGATGTACTCCGTACCGAGTACCCCACGCAGCTTAATTCCTCTGCCACAACACACAGCCACATTCCACATTCCAGCAAAAGTGACATATGTACCTAACCAAGTCTAACCTTAGAATCTGGGGAAGTTCGAAGGATCTAGATTTAGCAGCTCGGGAAAATCGGGAAAGTAAATACGGCATGGTTCGCAATGGGTTTCCCCACACTACATTCCTGAGTACCTAAGTTCTGGATTTTTGTTGTTTGTTTACATTGTCTGGACCATGCTTGTTTGGGCTCTACATGCCAGGAGGCAGAACTATTGGGATGTGTATGTATGTACACTGGTATTTTGAGGATGTGTGCACTGCTATTGTTGGGGTCGGCGTGGCTTGTATTTGGTGCTGGGGGACATGGCATTGATCACCTTTTCAATACAACATTACAATGAATGAAAACCAATGCGATATGTAGTAGTCTTTCACTTCAATGGATTAAAAATTGACAAATAGCACAAACATTTACTCCATACAGTACCTCGTGCTTGATTCCTGCATGTAAAAATGTACGCAGCCATATGTTCACCTCCCGTGTTTATCCATCCGCCCCAAACATCTCCAGTCCTACGCGGCACTAGAATAGAGCACAGCAATTCTTCACTGTCCTACCTTCGAGAACTAGTCTATTCCCTCCAAAACGAATCCATCCATCGTTAGTTAGCCAAATACGACTATATCCCACCCCATCTATCTAAAGATATCCACGATGTCTCACCGCACCCGTAACGCCCAAATATAGCTACGCACTAAAGATAATCAGTCGTAGAAAATAGAACGATTCTAGCGCACTGCTGATCAGTGATCATCCATCGCCCATTCTCTCTAGCGATCAGTGATCACCCTGATCAACCGTCTCTTAGTGATCTGCACGAAGCATCAGAATCAGATGCTAGATCTTGTCCTACAGAGAAGATCCAAGAAGCGTCCCTGCTTCTTGCTCATCAGGGGGTTCCACTTGATGCGGGATCCGGGGTGGAGTGATTAGTTGTAACTAGCAATTGACTAGTATCTATTTTTGCTCTGGAACTACGGAATACGGAGTACGGCGGTTTGAGTCTGATCGCGGGGGCTTCGCGCGATGCTTCCAGAACCAATTGGTGGGTGGACAGTTGTTTCAGAGTGAGTCGTGGGCGGTTAAGTTATCCCAATCGTTGGTACGGTGTGTTCTCGTTGGGAGATATTTTGGTCGTGGGAAAAATAGGCAGTTGGACCAATAATACGGTCGGTGTTCGAGTCGGGACAATGCCGTTACAACGATCTACGAGGACAAGAGATAGAACATGCAGGATTCGATTGGAAACACATTTGAACTAGCAGATCCACGTTTCAAGTATGTACAGTTCAAAGGAGAACGAACTGCCCTTCCACGAAGCGTTAAAAGTAGAAGAAATAGTGTAATGTACCCGTAAACCAAATATCAGTAATAAAGAAGAGGCAGCCGCGAGCTGGTGGTATCTTAAGTGGCAGCGCTTTTTTCCCTTCCCACGGAGAAAGGTGAGGTCATGAGGCCCAACACCGCGCTGGTTTCAAACGAAGTTCCATCCTCCGGAGAATGAAAGAAACAGAAAAGGATCTCGTGGACGCAAAAGAAGACGGACGTAACGTAACATCTTAGTTGGTCCAGTTGAGGATGGTGTTGAGACGGACAGGACCAGCGGGCTTGTTGCCACCAAGGCCGTTGACCTCCTTGAGAGCGTAGGTGTAGGCAGCGATAACGTCGGAGAGAGCATCGGCGATGGCGGAGCAGCCAGTACCGGTAGCCTCGCAGATCTGCATACCCTGGACAGTGAGGTTGGCAGCTTCGGCCTGGATAGCAGAAACGTCCCAGCCGGAGAAACCGTTGTTGGCGGAGCTACCGAAGTCATACTCACCCCAGGTGCAGGCATAGCCACCGTACTGGTCCTTGGGAAGCTCGGTGCCCTGGGCGGCACCCCAGCCACCCTGGGAGTCCTCGTCGAAAGCGATGAACTTGACCTCACCGGGCTGGAGGGTGAACTGCTTAACAGCGTTGCCGTACCAGCCGGTCATCTGTCCATCAGGACCGATCTTGTTCCAGATACCGACAGTCCAGGGGTCGGTGTTGTCGCCAACAAAGCGAACGACATACTTGTAGTTGGGGGCATCGGCCTCAGAGACCTCGATGATGTTGGATCCGTAGGGGTTGCCAACGTTACCCTTGTACTCGACTCCACTGCCGCTCTGGGTGGTGCGCTGGCCGAAGCCCTCCCAGGAGAAGACGCCGTTCGCAGGAGTGGAGTGCCATTCGGTGCTGGAGGAGGACGAGGAAGAAGAGCTGGAAGAGCTGGCAGAAGCGCTGGCGGCGGGGGAGCTGGTGACAACGGGAGTCGCTTCAGCGCTGGTGCTGGCAGCAGTGGTGGCCGCAGCAGAGGAAACAGAAGCAGCAGTGGTGGGAGTGCCGCTCCAGTTGTTCTTCCAGGACTGCCAGACACCGTCAATCTCAGCGTAGACCCAGTCGCCAACGTCACGCTTCTCGTGGAGCTGGGCGTGACGGCGCTCGTGGCCGTGGAGGCGGCCCATGGCAGAGCCAGCGCTCACCGCGGTGAGGAGAAGGAGGGAGTTCTTGAGCTGCATTGTTGCAATGTATGTTCAGAATGCGATGTTGTATGTATTAGACACGCTGGCGGACGGAAGGGGATCTGCAGAAAAACAGCCCAGAGATCGGGGTGTGTTGTTTGGAAAGAGTGCGATTGGGATTGAATGAGTGACAGCGAGCGAAAGAGCTCACGAAAAGAGTGAATGCGAGGCCTGGGCTGACGAGAAGGAGAGAGGCACAGAAGACAAAGCAGGACGAGAAGAGCCGAAGCGCGCCCCAAGGGGGACGGCAGTCGTATTATACCACAACCTGCATCCCGCTGTGTTTGCCCGCTTAGACTTCGTGCCGTTGGCGCCAAACAAGGGCCAGACCAGCGAACGGGAAAGGATTGACCTCCTAGCGCCAGGCACAGTGGAGATGCAATCTTAGCGGCCATTGTATACGTGTGTCGAGACCAGGAGAGTAATTATCGAGCCCGTCTAATGAAATTAATGCGCTGGACTTGCTGGCTGACCATCTATCTAGTTGCTGGCTCCCTGCTGTGACCGCCCCTCGCACTGAGCGTCCTTGAGTCTAGTCTACGCGATAGTCTCTCCCACACTCTCGCCCATACTCCCACACCCTGTTCAGCTCGTGCCAGGGGCAGCAAGCAGTCGGCACCCCGAGATCCTGGAGATGCCGCGTTGATCGGGGGGTTTGCTGGCCAGGGGAAAAGGTCGAGAGAGAGAGAGTAGTAGGACGACTAGATCCCCAATCCCCATCCCAGGGTCGCAGCGCCAGCCAGCAATCCTGCCGGCCTGTCAGATCATCGCAGCTCTCCCGCTAGTCAGGGGAACGGGTCAGGTTCCTGGATCTTCTCGCCTCTCGTCTGCCATAGTCGGTTGTGTCCGCGGCCAACCGTGGGAAATGATGCGACCAAACTCAGCGCCATCCCGCTCGACGGTGCGCGCCTGCAAGTGACTCCAGCGATCGCGGCGATGGACGCATCAGATCAGCAGTCTACGAGTATCAATGCGATCTACTTATCGTCCAGTCTGCTTGTCATTTTCAAATCGTTCTTCAGCCCTAGATGTGCCCTGTCGCTTCCTACGCTGGCTGCCTCACGAACATCAGGCAGCATGAGCACAGACAGGTAAACAAACTCACGGCGATCGGGAACACGGCAGGCTGATGGTTCAACTCTGCTGTCTCTGCCATCCGAACAATCCGGACATTCTACGTGGTCCACGTTGGAAGGCGGGGAGGTCCATCGCATTCAGCTAGTGTCAGGCCATGGCCTTCCCATTGCGCTCTTCATTGCGCTCCTCTGGTGTCATCCGACTGCCCATGAGGATGGAGCAGCATAGCATCGCTGTGCAACATTCCGATAGGGTCCCTGGGAAACAGTGTGACTGCAAGCCAATGATGACAGAAGAATTGAAGACGCCAGTGGCCCTCACTCTCCGCAACTCGACGGAATTCTGCGATTGCACACTGTCTACAGCCCAAAAATCAATTCGAGGAGACTGCTGATTCGTGTCTGCCTCTGGCCCTGATGAAAACTTCATAAAGCTGACCATTGCCACCTGTCACGACCCACGTGTCTGAGTGACAATTGCATCTCGGTTCATCCCGCTTACTCTCGCCAGACGCGAAGCAGAAGCGAATAGCCGTCAAGATGTTGCTGTCTAAGTTTTTCTGCCCACCATCCTCTGTGCTCTTCTCACCGGTAATGGAGTGCAAAGGAAATCTCTTCGTGTACACGCGACGTCTAGATCTCTCGGCCTCTTCACCTTTGTGGATAGCCAAGAGCAGAAAAGAAAAATTTCATCATCGCAAGAGAAGACTGGTGGAAAAAAATTAAGAAAATAAGAGCTGCCTGGAAACCTCAGTAGAACATCGACCACACAGAAGTTCGACTGGACCTGAATACTGCACTACCTTTGTGATGCCGATCCTTTACTGACATCCTAATGTACACCGTAGGGTTGAGAGGAAACGAGGCGTCTGTAGTACGCTGCTGCGCCATCCTCAGCCTCATTATTCCGTCCTCACCGACCCT
This sequence comes from Paecilomyces formosus, assembly GCA_029606185.1. Lineage (NCBI taxonomy): Eukaryota > Fungi > Ascomycota > Eurotiomycetes > Eurotiales > Thermoascaceae > Paecilomyces > Paecilomyces formosus. The sequence continues at coordinate 730,120 of JAPVCB010000036.1, forward strand.
TCACGGCGAGATCTCCAATGCAGGTTGGACATATGTAAGGCACATGTAATTGATGCCATTAGGGTGTTACTACTAATGCAGGTGTCCGCAATTCCGCGGGAATTCCTGGCTCCAGGATTGGCGCCTGCGTTGGCAATCACCACAGCTACTACTCTTTTAAAAAACGTAATTTTATGGCTGGTCAGCAATTTTCGCAATTGTGAATTGTTCCTGCGTCTTGACTCATCACATTAGACATAGTTAAGTCAAAGTGCCCTAGTTGCACTCTGACGTCTAGCGCCGCGAACGCAACTGAAGCTCTATACTCCGAATATTGAGCTCGAAATGGCACCGGAGGCCATAGTTAGTTGCCATCTTGGTTGAGACGATTTTTTGTTTCATTCAGTCGGATTGTCCCTTACACTCGATGAGCGCGTGGGTGGCTTGTCCGTTGCAGGATGTCGCTCTATGTGCCTTCCCCTTGCTATGCAAGTATGTTGTGCACTTTATATCCAGCCCTTGAAACCCTCTTCTCATGGAAGTGGCTCGATGACAGGGCTAATCGCTAGACTGTTCAACTAGCAGCCTGGAACCACGCAGGACTGCCATCAGTGAACAATATCGTCTTCATTTTGTTGAACCCTCCCTTTGCAAGGTCGTTGTTCCTGCAAATTCCAGCAAATTTTATTGATTCAAAGGGGATTTTGGTCTGCCAACCAGGGCTCATAACTTGGTCGGTTCTAATAGCCTTCCGGAGCGGCCCATCTCCAATATCCAAATGAATGACTCGACTGGTTCTTGGATCTGGGAATCATGGATCATGGATCATGGATTCGGGATCGGAACTACGTATGAGCGAGCGAGCTTACAGATATTGACATAACACGCTAAATCCCCCACCTTCTAGTATGGTAAGCTGGTAACTGACTCACTGAGCATCCTGAGTCGCCTTGATAATAGCAGATACTCAGGATAAGGCCAAGAAGAATGCTATATTCTAGTAAAATTCTATCAACATCGGTAGCGAAAGCAATTGCTGTCTCCTGCGCTTGACAGGCGATGGCGGGGTGAGTCACGTGAAAGGCGGTGTCAGAGGGCAGAAAAGCGTAGAACCCGTGATATTGCGATGACTCGATTATTGTGCTGAGCGGCACTCACGAGACCGACTGGATCATTGTCGTCGAGACATCACCGAGACGCCGGTCTGACTGCGTTGATCATGGCGAACTCTAGTCCCATACTCCCCGTAGAGGGTAAGCGCAATATCCTCATCACCAGTGCTCTGCCATACGTGAATAATGTCCCGCATCTCGGAAATGTGGTGGGGAGTGTCCTGCCCGCAGACACTTTTGCTCGCTTCTGCAAGGCACGAGGCTTCCAGACGCTGTTTATCTGCGGTTCAGTTAGTCAATATATCTCAGATCGATTGTACAAATACTAATGCATCTTTAGGACGAATATGGAACCGCCACGGAGACAAAGGCACTCGAGGAAGGCGTAGAGCCCGCGGAACTCTGCGCTAAATACCATGCTATTCACAAGGGAATCTACGACTGGTTCCGAATCAACTTCGATATCTTTGGCCGGACCCCTACTCCCCAGCAGACACAGATCGTCCAGGACGTTTTCCGCGGTCTCTGGAAGAACGGTTATATCGAGGAGCAGGAAACTACACAGCCATTCTGTCCTGTGCCCACCCATTCGAAATTCCTGGCAGACCGTTTCGTGGAGGGAGAGTGCAGCATCTGCCATGACCTGGGTGCCCGTGGTGACCAGTGTGATAAGTGTGGCAACTTGCTGGATCCCCTAGAACCTGAATCGACGGAGGATGCTCAGGCAAAGGCCAGTGGCCAGAACCAGGAGGAGGACGTGGTTACCAAGGCTACAGGCTGGTTGATCAACCCTCGCTGCAAGCTGGATGGTGCGACCCCCGAGAAGCGTAACACTAAGCATCTCTACCTCCGCTTGGATGCGCTCCGTGACCAGATCGTTTCTTGGTTTGAAAAGGCCAGCAAGGAGGGCGAGTGGAGTGCCAACTGCATTGCCATTACGCAGTCATGGATTGATAAGGGTCTGAAGCCCCGTGGTATCACTCGTGACCTCCGCTGGGGTGTCCCGATCCCGACTGATGTGGAGGGCTTGGACGAGGAAGAGTACAAGAACAAGGTCTTCTATGTCTGGTTCGATGCTTGCATCGGCTATATGTCCATCACAAAGAACTATACCGACAGAGATGATCTGTCGGGTACGAATTGGGAGAAATGGTGGAAGAACCCTGAGCAGGTGTCTCTGTACCAGTTCATGGGCAAGGACAACGTGCCATTCCACACCATTATCTTCCCCGGCTCTCAGCTCGGTACGGGCGAGAAATGGACCCAGGTCCACAAGCTCTCTGCCACAGAATATCTGAACTATGAGGGCGGAAAATTCAGTAAGTCGAAGGGAGTGGGTGTGTTTGGTACCAATGCCAAGGACACTGGCATCGACCCCGACATTTGGCGATTCTATCTGCTGTCTAGACGTCCCGAGACCAATGACTCGGAATTCAAGTGGGACGAGTTCATCAGTGCCAACAACGACCATCTGTTGAAGAACGTTGGCAACCTGGTTCAGAGAGTGGTCAAGTTTACACAAGCCAAGATGGAAGGCAAGGTTCCCGACTTCACCAAATATTCGGATGATGTCCTCGAGGAACACAAGAAGCAGGTTAACGCGTACCTGAAGGAGTACCTCGAACATATGGAGGCAATGAAGCAGCGACAGGGTCTGTCAGATGTCCTCCACATTTCTGCACTTGGCAACAAGCTGCTTCAGGACAACAAGCTCGACAACCGACTATTTACAGAAGAGCCCAACCGCTGTGCTGCTGTCATTGGTCTGGCGCTTAACCACCTTCACCTCCTAGCAAGCATCCTATCTCCTTTCATGCCTGGTACTTCGGAGTCTATCTTCCAGCAGATTGGAGTTACCCCAGAACCGCTCATTCCTGACACCTGGGAGGTCGATATCCTTAGACCAGGCCACGCCATTGGTCAGCCTAAGCTGCTCTTCTCCCAGATCCCAGCTTCGAAGATCGAGGAGTGGCGTCTCGCGTACGGTGGTGAAGAGTTGAAGAAGCTGAAGGCTCTTGAGGCCGAAAAGGCGGCGGCCAAGAAGGCTGCGAAGGAGAGAGAGAAGGAGAAGAAGAGACTGAAGAAGCAGGCCGCCGCGGCAGCTGCAGCTGCAGCTGAGCTTGAGGCCAAGCTCAACATCGACGAGCAAAAGAGTGTCGAACAGATATAGAGAGAATCTCACGCAACAAGCATAAGATATACATACAATACCTGAACTGTCTCCGGCGATACAGTATTTATCTAAAGGGGGTGATATTATCTTTGAACTCGCGGATGATCTTGCGTCTCTAGATTCGGGATACGGAGGACTCGCTTTTTTCTACTCCTCGTGGGCTGTATCTTCGCATGAATTCTCCGTTAAAAATTTGGACTGCTTTTCAGGTCTTCTTTTGAGGGCCAATGATTCAATGTCGGATATCTACGATTATGACTGGCGGTTTTCGGGGTCTTGTGGCGTTGTTTGTGGAGCGGTGATATGTGATGCAGTGAGGAGCCTAAATTTCGACTGCTTGGTGAATAGAAAGATCCACAATGTCTTGACTACTTGATTTCTTTTTGAGGAGTATCGAACTCGCAACAGGGAAGCGTGTCCAAACCCGGTTACCGTTTCTCCAGAAGCGAGAGAAACATAACAAGCATACGTACATTGAATAGAGTAGGGGATCATACTTAATCGTTTTCGGCTTATCTTCGAGAAAAATACAGAAGTACCCCGAGATATTCTTCCATGCAGGTAAGAAGTAAGATATTGACCATCCAGTCTGACTCTCGTAGGAGATACGAATCCTTTGAACTTCTGGCACCAATATAGCTGCTGGATATATGCAACTCGCAAACTAGAGACCGTGGAAAGCGTGGTCTTCCCAAAAGTACAATAATTTATTAGTCGGATTCATTGTAATATCTGCTGATCCATAGTCGTTAAAGGAAACGGATAAGATGGATTCGTGCCTGTATTTCTCCAGTTTTTCATATTGACTATTTTATGTACATGAACCAGAACAATATTTTGTACAATACCTCCATCATATTCCATCTGAAGAACACCCTCAATCAACCCGACAGCTCCGCGCCCCGACAAGCTCCCATGTGCAAGACTCGATGCCCAGGCACACCCTCATCGCCGAGAGGGATCTCCAGCGTATTCGTCGCCTCCTGCGACGGATACTTGGTGATGTGGCCGAGGCTACTCACATCCGCCGTGTCCAGGGCCAGAATGGCCCCGTTCTTCCCCCCGGGGATATAGGCTTCCGCTGTCGAGTTTGGGAGAGTGATGTGCGCTAAACCGGAGAGGAAGACGACCCATCTGGTAGTGGAACATACTATTAACAGACAGAACGAAGGAATATAAAGCTAATAAAAAGGCAGTAGTGATGAGAACATACTGTGGAGTCGGCGCATTATGTCTCCCGCCGTCAAAGTTGGCAGGGATAACAGCATATGTAGAATTACCCGCACTCTTGCCGCCTATGGGACCCAGATTCAGACTCATGGAGCCAGCAGTGCCGGATTGCGTGGATGTCACGAAGCCCGGCTCGAGGGCCCAGCATTCCAGCGTGGAACGGTTGTTCCGGGCGCCGAGCACAGTGACATTGAGAGTGTTGGCCGCGGCTAGGGCGGACATGAGGACAGGGAGGAAAATCGAGAGATGCATTTTGGAGGAATCAGACGAAACCGCCGTCTGGAGAGAAATATCTGAAAACCTTTTCTAGAAATTGAGATCTTAATAAAAACAGCGCGAGCAGGGAAGAGCAAAAGAAAAAGAGAAATATTATAGTCAGGGGAGCAGCTGTAATTGAAGACTGTGGGCGATGTGGGGAGAGAGGCAGTGGTTCCATTGGGTTTTCTCATGTAATGATCACCGACATGCATATAGTTAGTTAGTTGGCTATATAAGTGCTTACTCTATTCGCGCTTTAGTTATAGTTATCGTGTAAGCTCTACTTGTAAGCTTAGTGTTTGACCAGTAAGTACTTGGCGCGGCAGTTAAGCTTCACTCTAGTAATTCCTGTCTGTGGGTCTTCGGGTGAGGATTATTTGATGCGCGTGTCAGTACAATTGTCGGCAAGCTTCCATAGATAATGATGAATGTAGTAATTACACATCCTCTGCTTATTCAAACGTCTTCATTCCGGCTTCCGACCATATCCCACGTAACTGGGTTTAGTCAGTGAAAATTCATGTTGCAATAGAAAGAGCTTACAAGTTGAATAGAGCATGGATACTACCATTCCGGGCGTCAGCTTTTGTCTTGCTCACCAATACACGAACTTCGTCTTCCGACCACTTTTTGTGTCTTCATATGCACGTGTTTAAAAAAGAAATACAAGTTCGCGTTGTTCGAAATTTGAATGTCTCGTTGCATCGTTCCAGGACGCCACTGAAAAGTGAGGCATAACTAAACATGATATATTTCCCGATTAGGAAATGACGCGCCTCTGCCGGCGTTGAAATAAGTTGTAATTTGTGTGCTCACGCTAAGAAAGTGCTCAACCAATAGGAAACGAGGAATGATAGGACGTCCTGCCCTCTTGTCATCGTTCATAAGATAGGAGTAGTCTCCCCTACAACCGCGCCTATACAGCTTACTGTGGGTTCAACAGGCAATGCTGTTTTATTCATGGCTCTATAGCTATACAGAGAGGTCTGATATGTGATTCTTGTGGGAATAACTCCGGAAATATGATATTTTCTATGAGCGAGATAGAATCAGTGATTTTGTTGCATCCCTTATGATGATTAGCGTCGCACATGTACCATGAGATCTCTAAAAAAAAGAAAATCTTTGGTGTAGATTGATCTGCTCAAATAGCTGCTGCCTGGAAATTCCTTCGCCTTTCTAGAACAGACTCCATTCGCACAGCACTACCTCATAGAGTTAGTATTCCGGCTGTGCCTCGAAATGGCCTCGTTCTACTACGTAGTTCTTGTACGAAATGTATAGTGAATCAAGAGACTGATAGATACGGAAGAAACTCCGGGGGCCGAGTTTTGTAGCTAGTATTATGGTATTAACCGGAGATTTCCGTAATGTTTTGGCCCCCTTCCATTAGGGACTGGACCCTTTCCGCTTTGGGAAACCTCTGCGACGCCCCGGATCTAAAGGATTTAGAATATAGCTAACGACAGGGAGTGGAGCTTCAGCCTCAACAATAAGCTCATTCCGCTATTCTTCTAGGTCGACATCGCTGCATATACACGTGGGGCTCCAGCGAAATCAACAACGTATTTTCCTATCCGTGGTTAGTAGATGGTGTCCATGACAGTCGTCGGTCAGATTGTGATAACTTCAGAGGTGGATTTCGCATTATCCACAGTACATTCTGTGCCAATCGGAGCAAACTGACCTTATTATAGCACTACTAGGCTCGAGAATTAGACCATAAACAATGATTTTCGTGTTGTCCTTTGGGGCCTAGATACCCACTATGATTTTGGGGGCGAAGGCTTTCTCTATTGTCAATAACATGAATAGTGGTTATCAAATGAGCAGCTATATAAAGCAGAGTCCTTTCTTCTACAATGGCTCTTATTATATGCAGCTTTTCTGTATCTTTTCCCTGTGTCTGTCTTTTGTTTCTTATCGCGCCAAAATACGGTGAAGGCTTAGACCTAGATTGCCGCGACAATGCGTTGTCTGAGTTCTATGGGCAAAGCCCTTCTATTGCTTGGAACGGTACATACACTCATGCCAATACGTTTGTTTCTATTCTGGAACCAGCCACTGATATGCGTATAGGTTCCCTTCGCAGCCGCTGCACCATGGCACTCTCGTCTACATGCTCGAGCTGATAACTCCACAACGGCCGCTCCTATGTATTCTCTAAGCTCAGACTCGGCATTTGCATTCCAGCTCGAGGTAATCCTGTCCCTGGCCAATGGGGGTGGAGTCAGCCCAGGAGAAGTTCTTCGAGCAGCATCGCAAATCAAACCTGGGGAATTCGAAAGTTTTTACTCCGAGTTCAAGTTCCTCGCGGATCAGATGCATGATATCGGCGTGCATATCAACGCGGAGAAGTACCCCGTGTCTGCACGAGAGACTTTCTTTAGAGCGGCATCTTATTACCGCGCTGCTGATTTCTATATTCATGGAAATCCAGATGATCCGCGTATCGAAACTATCTGGCACTCTCAATTATCAGACTTTGACGCCGCACTGCACCTCCTTCCGGTGCCTGGTGAACGGTATACGATCAAGGGTGATGGGTTTGATATCCCCATCATATTTTACAAGTCTAATGCCGCCAATCACACGAGGGTGCCGACGGTTGTTGCTGGAAGCGGATACGATGGGACTCAGGAAGACATCTACCATGGCATCGGTAAGGAGATTGTTGATCGTGGGTACAATCTGGTCACCTACGAGGGACCAGGCCAGCCAACCGTACGGCGAGAGCAGAACATTGGCTTTATCCCGGACTGGTGGAATGTCGTTACACCGGTGGTCGACTACCTCATGACCCGCTCTGATGTAGACACCGACAGGTTAGCTCTTCTTGGTTTATCATTCGGTGGAACACTGGCGCCTCGAGCAGCATCCAGGGAACACCGGTTTTCTGCGGTGCTCGCCATTGACGGTCTTTGGAACCTTCAACAGTCTATTGAAAACGCCCTTCCAACCGCATTGGTCGAGCTCTTCACGAGCGGAAACGTGACAGCCTTCGACACCACAATGAAAGCTCTACGAGTCAACCCCAGGGTCCCAACAGAGTTGCGTTGGCTAATCGACCAAGGAATGTGGTCTTTCAACACTACCTCCCCATATGACTGGTTTCAACGCCTTGGCCAGATCAATCTCAATGGCACATTGCAGGATATCGATGTTCCGATGTTTGTTGGATCAGGCCAGAACGACAATAGCACAGCTGGCCAGCCACAGATTGTTGTGGATGAACTGAAAAAGCTCGGCAAGAACTACACATACCATCAGTTCAAGACCAATGTAGGCGCTGGAGAACACTGCCAGGTGGGTGCGGAGGCGCAGCTGGCACAAGTCACTATGGATTGGTTAGCACAAGTTTTTGAGAACAAGATGACCTCCGCCCAATAATTCTCTGGATAGTGGGTTCTGTGATATCGAGAGGGGCAACATACTTGCTGGATATCGAGAGGGGGGTTCATGTTTGCGGTCATCTAATCCAATGTATAATTAGAGGTTAAGGAGTAGAACGGAAGCATGGTTGCTTCTTCCTGGAAGATGGCTTCGCTCTGCTTGGGGCGGTAGCGCAATTTTTAGTGTATCTTGCTTAGTAAAGCACCATTGGGAAAAGGCCTCCACAATAAGTTGGCCGGATGGTGTAGTTGGTTATCACGTATCGTTAACACCGATAAGGTCCTGGGATCGAGCCCCAGTCTGGTCATTATTTTTTATTTATTTTTTTTCCCTCCCACAATTTCTCTGAAAATGCCATATACAGCGTTAGATCTCTATTAAATAGGTTCATGTGCCTCTAATACTGCATCATAGGAATAAGTAACCAGAACTCGTCATGGTCGCCCCATGCCACCCAAGATTCATTGACAAGTGGTACATAAAAGATCAAGTCGTTTCCGATAAACAACAGACTGGCTTGTTGTTTAAGCGTGTATCAGGACAGCTACTTCTGTCCTGAAACAGTATCAGCAGGCTCTAAGGATTTCTATCTGAAAGCTGAATCCAACTACAGACATGAGGAATATTGTTACGTCGAGTAATTTGAATTTATGTCTCCCACTAAGAACCAGAGAATAACATGAACTGAAATATCCAGAAAAGCTACTTCTGCAAATCAACACCATCTGCGAAGGTTGCGCCACCAGCTTCTTCATCCACCTTAACACTCTCGTCCAGTCCACACACACGGAAGAGCATCTGCGGTGTCAACTCCTTGCCCGATCCTGTTAGCCCCGTCTCCTTCAACCGCTCCATACCCGCCTTGATAGCAGTATACGCAGGCGCCAGCGCCGCAAAGGGGAAAATGATAATCTTAAATCCCATCTCACGAGCCTCTGGTGCGGAAATGCTGGGCGTGGCGCCATGTTCAACCATATTCAACAGCATTGGCCACGGCGCTAGGTCACGAATGACCTGACGGGCCATCTCCTTCGACGTGACGCCCTCCAAAAAACCTACATCCGCACCTGCATCCCGCGCGGCTTTCAGTCGTCGGAGAGACTCCTCGTAGCCATGTTTCTGGAGAGCGTCCGTCCGCGCAATAACGACGATGTCGCTACCGATCCGCTGGCGAGCCTGCACCGCTGCTCGGATGCGCGAGACGAAGGTTTCTACATCAACGAGGATCTTGCCGCCTAGATGCCCGCATCGTTTCGTCTGGACTTGATCCTCGATGTGGAAGCCGGCCACACCGGACCGGGCGTACTGCTGCGTCGTGCGGGCTACCATGATGGGACCGCCGTAGCCGGTGTCTGCGTCGGCGATCAGCGGGGTGGAGGGAGACAGATTGGCGATCATCTCGGCATTTGTGCGCATGTCGTTTAATGTGCAGATGCCTAGATCTGCCTGACCGTGGACAGAGGCTGTTGTGCCTGCTCCAGTCTGTATAGATGTCAGTTGGATATTCTTAGCTGAGAGTTCAATATGATGCAACTACTTAAGAGATCAAGATCTAAACGGGGAAAGAAGGGGAAAGGTGGACGGACCATGTATAGAGCATCGAATCCAGTCTGAAGGGCGATTCGAGCAGAGAATCCATCATAAACACCTGGTGCAACGACAAATGAGTTCGGATCTTGCAGGGTGCGACGGAGAGTAGTTGCTGCGGAGGGGGGAGCGGTTGCGGCCATGATGGATCGAGTACGTTTGGACTTTGTCAATTGTCTAAGAGAAACAGACCAGTGCAATCTATTTGAGAGGTATTATAACCAAGAAAATCAAGACTTGACTCTTAATGCTGTTGTTGAGAGGCACCAAGTCAAGAGCCATAGCAACTTTTATACATCTCCCCCGAGGGAACACCGACGCCAACCGCGGCCGATATCGGAGGCCGGGTATGTAAGCAGCCAGAAGCAGTTTTTTTTTATCGATTAGATGATTGGTGGAAATAATATGCAAATAGGTAGAGCTCCATTTTAGGGAGCGCTGTGCTTGTTATCGCCTGGATATTCCATAGTTCATATGGCTCGATGCGGAGGATCCTCGAGACGGCGTTGGCGTTGGCGGCGGTTCGGCTTGTTAGCTGCGGCACTGGAAAATTGTCGCGGATGTTATAGCCTAGGACATCTTTCATTATTCGAAGCGAACTGCGCGATTGATCAACCCCCAAGTTTGAGAAACTGATGATCCATCAGTTCACGAGCTGTTTTCCTCTTCTCCGGGAGCCAATTGAGCATCTGTTGAACAAAAGATAAAAATAACTCTCGATCTTTCTGTTCAAGGAATAGAGCTGTATCCTCTAAGCTTCGGGACGGGATCAATTCATCATAGCAGAATTCATCTAAAATAATCAGTATGTCAGACATTGACGTATAAAAATAGTTTGTCAACACACCTTCTGCGTCAAAGAAAGGCCCATCGAAAAATTCTTGAGCGCTATTGCAGAGTTTGCCAGTGTCGTTTGTAACAGGCTCAGGCCAGGTTAATTGTGACTTTGATTTCGCAAGCAACGCCTTGGGGGGCGGGCCAAGTAAAGCAATCATTTCTGCAAGGTGTGATTTTGCGTCGTATTTGCCTTCTGCATTCTGTACCTGTTGGAATAACTCTTTGCTTCCAAGGATATTCCACAACTTGCCGAACAGAATTGTTAGCATTAAGGCTAAGGTAGTGATTCTAAGGAATATGGAGATAAATAATTGCAGAGGCTTACCAAGACACCAAAATTCCAAATATCTGCTTTGAAATCCCAACCGCAGCCAAGGATTATCTCTGGAGCACGGTAAAAGTCTGGCTGGATAGGATAAATACCAAGCGGCTCTCCTACTATCTGATCTTGAGTGTTTGGCTTGTCGAGTCTTGTTGCAACCCCGAAATCAGCTATTTGGGGAATCATATTTTTGAGATCTCATGCATCAAGAGCACCGAAATCATTATGGCATCGATAGATAGTCCGACCACTTTTACTATCAGTTTTGTATTGCATTTGTTGTTGTCGTTTTAAGAAGTTGGTAAGGATGCTTTCGTTTTCAAAGCCCACGAGTATGTTATCTAGCTTCAGATCTGAAAAGTAGATTAGGCGTTTACATCTCAAACAGAGGCAAATTGCAGAAGAAAAAAAAAAAAAAAAAAAAAAAAAAAAAAATTAGCGGTATGAA
>JAPVCB010000036.1:741551-887345 GCA_029606185.1 Paecilomyces formosus
GAGGAAGTAGATATAGACCTTCGCCAGGGGCAAGGGAAGCTTGCGATCAACAAAACGCCTCTGAAAGAGCCAGAAAGGCTCTCTCATTGGTTCGTACACAAGGCATATGTGCTTCCCTTTCGGACCAGTTACTTCGACATCATCTAGACATGTTTGTAGAATCCCACCACCACGGTGTTCTGGATTCTGCTGTGTGATATGGTCTTCAATCTCCTTTTCATGTCGAGCATCATTGGCATTGTTGTTGTTGATTATTTTGAGAACCAATGTTCGCTCAGATTGCCATTTAAATCTTAATTGGGTGGACCGTGGTCAGTTTCTCGGTAGTTAAATGAAGCATGAAAGACATATATGGATGCGGGTAGCTACCTTGAAATGTCTCGAGCAAGCCATACGGTAGATTGTGACCCCCAGCCGATTTTGACAAGCAGTTGAAACTTCTCTGCTAGTACTTCCCCAGGATTTGCTGGGTAAAAACTTGCCGAACTGTAGTTTGGACAGCGCTCCTCGTCGACAGGGTCCTGTTGAGGGATTGGTGGCTCTAACATAGGTGGCAATTTCCACAGCGGCTTTCTAGCAAAAGAATAAATAGTATGTCGCGATATCAAGGTCGGCCACCGACGAGGTAACATTACTCCTGGAATGCTCTGGGGACGATCGAGTGCCACGGAAGTTGCAGAAAAGCTGAACACAAAATTAGTCTTAAAAGTTAATCTAAAGATTCGATAATGAATAACAACATGATATTAACTATACTCGGTCTGACTATTCACATGTCAAGGGGAAAGGATGTAGAACGAAGTGAATGTCGACGTGGTGCGTAGCGGAAATGCGGAAAAAAAAGATACTTCTAACGCTGGAAGCAATGTTATACAGAGGTGAAACGAACTCTCCCACAAGTGACAAGGGGAAGAGGGAAGGGGAGGAATAGAACAAGGTGCGATACAATAATAATATATGCCTGGACCAACGTTACACAATATAGGTGGTCTTGGCTGTCCAAGCTAACCGTATATAGAAGGGCATATTTCTCAATATGGGTGAAGATTCAGAAAGAAATAGCCTTACAGAATCTCAACCAGTCTTGGATTTTACACTGTCACTTTATAGTAATATGTCACTGTATGTGATATCGTCATTTTAATACAATCGCACGTAAAATGCGGTGGCTACTTGTCGTTGAACCAGTTTTATCTAGTAAATACCATCTCGAGGAACTTAAAATGGCCAATCTCACGTGGTCTCGGTACCGCCACTGGCCGAGACTCGGCCGATGGAGACGATGATCGACGACGAGATCTCTCCAAGTCCTCCAGCATTATCTCCTCCGCAAGCACCAAGGGGATGGGCCTCCACTCCTCATAATCGACAGCCTGAAACCTCTATATCTCCCATTCACCCTTGGATCTCTTGCGCCGCCATGGCGCGCTCATCCGTCGTCCAGGAATACGCACCACCTCCACAATCAACTACCTTGACCGTCGACGGCAAAGTCTCCCGCGAGCGCCAGTACACGCCTATCCCCCGACCCAAGGGATATCGAGTATCATGGCACGCCAATCCGGCCGTCGAACCGCATCATTTCGGACAGTCGCATCCGATGAAACCCTTTCGACTGACCCTCACGAAGCAGCTGGTCATGGCATACGGCATGCACCATGCGATGGACCTGTATATGACCCGGGCGGCGACGTACGAAGAGATGGCTGATTTCCACAATACCGACTACCTCGACTTCCTCAAGGCGATCATCCCGTCGGATATGCAGTCTTCTGATCAGAGCGACAACCTCGCGCGTTTCAATTTCGGCGACGACTGTCCCGTCTTCGATGGCTTGTACAACTACGCTTCCCTCTACTCCGGCGGAACCATCGATGCTGCGCGCAAGCTGTGCAATAACCAGTCCGACATCGCGATTAACTGGTCTGGGGGTCTTCATCACGCGAAGAAGGCTGAAGCCAGTGGGTTCTGCTACGTCAACGACATCGTCCTGGGCATCCTCCAGCTGCTGCGCCATCATCCGCGAGTGATGTATATCGACATCGACGTCCACCACGGCGATGGAGTCGAACAGGCTTTCTGGTCCACAGATCGTGTGCTCACCGTCTCCTTCCACAAGTACGACAAGGACAACTTCTTCCCGGGTACCGGCGCTCTCGACAGTAACGGTCCCGCGCACCCACTGAACCCAGGCGCGCATCACGCGCTGAACGTGCCTCTCAACGACGGCATCGAGGACGATGACTACATCGCGCTGTTCAAAGAGATCATCGGCTCCTGCGTCTCGACATACCAACCGGGCGCGATCGTCCTACAATGCGGCGCCGACAGCTTAGGCTGCGACCGTCTCGGCTGCTTCAGTCTGAACGTCCAAGCGCACGGCGCCTGCGTCGCATACGTCAAGACATTCGGCATCCCTCTCCTCGTCGTCGGCGGTGGCGGCTACACACCCCGTAACGTCTCTCGCGCCTGGGCCCACGAGACCTCCATCCTTGTCGATGCGGCCGACATCATCGACCCTAACATCCCCGAAGCCGTCACTTTCCGCAACCACTTCGGACCCGACTACAGCCTCTTCCCTCCCCTCTCCGATATGCGTCGGATCGAAAACAAGAACTCTCGCGCCTACCTCGCCAGTCTCGTCCGGACCATCAAGGAGAAACTCCGCTATATCCAAGGCGCCCCCAGCGTGCAAATGAGCTTCATCCCGCCCGACATCCTGGGCATCCGGGAAGATATGGAAGAGGAAATCAAAGAGGAACAACGAATGCTTGAGGATGAGCTCGAAGACCGCGAAGGAGGCGGCACCCGCACGACCGCATCGACCTCTGGTCGGCGCCGACGAGATCTCGAACGTGGTGCTGGCACAAGAGGTGAACTGTACTCTTGAAGATCGACTCACTTGCATAGTATGGGTCTCGTTCGGTAATTTGCATATATGCTCTTTATTTGTCTTGGTATAAAAAAGGACTGGCGTTTTGGTACATCATCCGAGCCACGGCGTTCCCTCGGTTAAAAATTTCTCTATTTGCTTGGCGTTATTCATTCAAGCATGGCTTGTCGATCTTGTTTTTGAGGGTGAGGCTATTGTCATGTAAATATGCACTGCACTTTATATCTAGACACCGATACCTATATGCGTTGTGGAATTCGAGTTCTTCATTCTTTCATTCCCTGTCATCATGTGGAACGGCAACCACCATTTACAACAATAGCCGGAGAACTCAGGCCTACGGTGATGTTGAAGTTGGAAAGAGAATGTTTCTTTTTGATTGGTACACTAGAGGCTAAGGGGGAGGCTAATTATAAGTGACTATCGAGAGTTGACTTTTGATATGAATATACCAGTGGCCCTCATGAGACATCATGTATTGCTCCGAGTCCTATCCTCCTCATTTCACTATGATCAGACCTGGTCCAAAGTAGGTCGAGTTGACGACCTCGTCGGCGTTCGCAAAGGGTCCTGGGTTGCTGGTGATGGCGACAATGGTCAACCCATTCATCAAATTCTCATCGTACGGGAAAAGTGCTTTCGCCAGAATCTGATCTCCCTCAACCTTCACGGGCTCCAACGATTCCACAATCGGCTTGTTGAGTTGGTTGATATAAGTGACCCACCAGCGTTCCTCGTCACTCTTGTCGTCGTCGCCGGCTCCATAAAGCTGAGCCTCCAAGCTCTCGACTTCCTTCAGGTTGAGAGATATCGTAATCTCCTGGGTCTTTGGCCCAGGTGGCGTCACAATTGTTAATGGCTTGAATGTCTTCAGCGGGATCTCATTGATGTTGGGACACGTCCCAGGCACCGTGAAGCCCTGGACGGCCGTGAAAGCAAAGTCCAAGACGCTGGTAGTCAGGAATGGCAGCTCATTGGGAATCTTCTTCTGGAGAAGTCGGTACCAACCCTCCTGCTCACCCTCGTTGCCGATGACTGACGCAATCTGGCGAGCCACGTCGTGATCACCGCCTTTGGCGAAGTTATCCACTGCATCCTGAAGAGTGCCCAGAACAACAGCGGTAAAGGTCCCTGCCAGGGCGATGGCAGACTTGAAGTCCGTCACAGGGAATGTGTACTCGCAGGGCTGGATCGGGTCGACACCGACGCTCTGGAGGGCACCGTTCGCGCTCAAAGCATGGAGTGACTCTTGCTGAGTACCATCAGTCCTGATACTTGAACGAGAAAGAAAGAAAAGAAAAGAAAAGAAAAAGGGGGAAGGAGGGGAATGTCATACAGCTAGGACGGCTGTCAAAACCTTTATGACAAAGTTGCGTTCATCCTTGTCCTCGATCTCGTATCCCGGAACATTGTTGGTCACATTCAGTAGCAGGTCATTGAAGTAGGCCACTTCAAAGAGCTCATTGAAGGCAATCAGCTTCAAACTGGTAATTCCCTCAGGACTGATATGAGAAGGAGGAGGGGTGTTGGGGAGAGTCCCGCGTGCTTTGTGTTCGATATCTGCGAGTTGCCCCGCGCTTGGGTTGGGCATTCCATCCGGCAGAGGGGGAACGCTGCGCTCACTGAGCATGTTATATCTCTTGAAGTTGACCGAAGCAGCTGAGACAAGTGACGCCACACCCAGAAGGGCGAGTGCACTCGAGAAAGCCCGCATAATGATTGACGGGGGTATCTACTCTTTTGGAGATTGTAATCGAATGACGAAGCTGAACCAGCATAGAATAATGTAAACGAGTAGTTAATTCTGTAAACGATGGAATACTTGGTGTGCGAAAAGAGGGGAAAAGAAGACAGAAGAGAATGCGAGTATCCTCTTCATATAAGTAAACAACAGAGACATGACTCTTTCCTTGGCTGGAACATTACGAGCAGATCCTGGCAACGACTCCTTGGCCATCTCCATCGTTTCTGCCTCTTCTATATCGCTCGTATACCGTACCTTCCTACCTCAATAGCAACATGCGAATGCTGGCCTAGCATTATCTCTGCGGACGATTGGAAAGAAATCCCCCACTTAAAAGCAATTGTATCCACTCATTATCAGACATCCGTATCTTAGATGGAAATAGAAACGTGCGATCCAGGTCTTTCCCTGAAGGTCGCCTCAGCTGATGTTCCTGGGGACTTGTTCCTGCGCTAGTTTACGAAATGTCTTCCAATTAAGCGAGACCAGCCCTGCGGTTTCCCCATGCATCCCGGAGAAGAAACCCGAAAATAGCATCCAGAGCCTCGACATCTGTCAACCAGGGTATTACACGATCCGGTAACTAGTTAGTATGCAATCGTTGCCCAGTGACCATCAGGTTGGGAATAATCCTTGCAATTATTCCTGTCAACAATTCATGTGCAGGTATAGATAATTACATATACTGGACATATTACTTATCAGAGCTCCCCGCCAACAATCACGAAGCTGATCTAGTTAACTAGTTAACTAACTAGTAGGTACAAGTTACGTGTACGTGATCGGTAGCGTAGCTCAAGACTCGATTTTGGAGACAAACCCACGTGAAATACGCAGTAGATGGGATACGTTCCCCGTACTTACTCCGTCTCCATGATCTACAAGTCTCCACGCAAAGACTGGAATGCGGGGAAATGTTAGTTTTGAAGTGGCCATTCCAGTTACGACCGACCCCATCCGAAGTAAATCCGTACATGATGCGAACTGCTCCGTACCTACTCCGTAGTTATATGCTTTCTGATCTGATCTGATCTGATTTCATCCAATAGAACCTTGAAAGTTCGCCAAGACGAATGCTTATTCTCGCCGACGTCGTAAATATGACCCCACAATTCCAGCAACCGAGGCAGTTATTTCACATGAACCCTACATAGACTCCCGTCACAACTCATTATTGGAGTACTCCGTAATAATGATAATAAAGCAGCTCACAGGAGCGGCGATTTTAAAGAAAGAAAAGAAAAAAGCCATATATTTAAAGCATCCCTGACACTCCCCTGTCAGTTTTATTCCATATCCCAGAATCTCCGGGATATACTACCAATACCTAGTACATTATCTTTTCCCTCATAGCCAGCCTTGTCTATCAGAATAAGGATCAGTATACTATACTGACCATGACCGCGGCCGTGCAACCAAAAGAGATAGAGGCCAAACAACCCGGCCCTACGAAACCAAGACGCTTCAATGTCCCAACCGACAACAACGGCAAGCCAATCCCGCACAGCAAGCGCTGGGGATATTCATCATCATCATTCGTCAACAAAAAACTACGCTCTTTCACAGTCAATTCGATCATCGTGCTCGGCTTCGTCTACTTCAACACCACACCCACCGCCCACAGACTCTACGAGCACCTCGACCAGACATACGGCGCATACAACGTGAACCTCTGGGGCACATTCATCGTCACGTCCGTGTTCTTCTGGGCCTGGGGGGCGGTCTTCGCCATCCCGGACCTCACCAGCTGGCCTGGATGGCTGTTCAAGTATAAAACCCAGCCTTTCATCCGAGTCAGCGGACGGGAGTACTTCCAAATCGCCCTGATCTCCCTGCGCAACCAGCTCCTCGTCGCGTTCCCTCTGATGTTAGCCCTTCCGATCATCTCGCTCGCCAAACCAGTCACTCCGGCAGCCCTGCCACCGCCGCTGCAGACACTCGTGACCGTGCTGTTCGACGTCCTCTGCACCGAAGTCGGCTTCTATTACATCCACCGTAGCTTCCACTCGAAGTATATCTATCCGATTTTTCACAAACAGCACCACGA
The DNA here is from genome assembly GCA_029606185.1 of Paecilomyces formosus. NCBI lineage: Eukaryota > Fungi > Ascomycota > Eurotiomycetes > Eurotiales > Thermoascaceae > Paecilomyces > Paecilomyces formosus. The sequence goes on from JAPVCB010000036.1 coordinate 748,236, forward strand.
ATTCACCGCCCCCGTCGGCATCGCCTCGACATATTGCAGCATGACTGAGCATATCTTCTCCAATCTCCTGCCTAACTCGCTGGGCATCATCCTCGTCCCGCACCACTGGTCCCAGGCGACATTCATGTTCTTGCTGCTCGAATTTAATACCATCTGTGTCCATTCGGGGTATAATATCCCCGGGATGCCGTCGAATCTGCAGCATGACTTCCATCATTTTGCGTTTGATGAGAATTTCGGCCCGATGGGGCTGTTGGATGGGTTGCATCGGACGGATAGGAAGTTTGTGAAGACGATGGACGAGGCGAAGACGAGGACGGATGGGGATGAGGAATTGGCGAGAAAGATGGTGTTGGAGAGGTTGGCTAGGATTGATGCGGGAGAGGCTGTAAAGGATGATTGAACAGAAGGTCTTAGTGGACATGGATTTACGAATGTAAATATGCGGGGTATGTAGGTTTTCGTTCCGATGATGATAAAAATGCCGCGCCTGAACTTGAATCTATTATAATAACTATATTGGCTAATAAGACAAGGCCATGTCTGCAGAATACTTACAATCGTGTTAGATTTGTTCATTATTTTAAATCGACTAATCAGCGCTCTTTCTAGCGTCGGACCTATGGCGTCTTGCCATCAAGAATGATAATGCCGCATGAGACCTTTACCACCCCTTCTACCAGCCTTCTTCATCGAAACCCCTGGCATTATTTCGGCCCTGCTTAGTTCTTTACCTCTTCTTCTAGGGCTCGACGACAAACAAAATCATTAACGGGTATCCAGCAATGTTCGTGTTGGACGAAGAACGGCCGGAAGCTATCCGACCCGGGGGCCTGAAATGGCGAGTTTCGACCAGGTTTCCGTTGAGGAACTGCTGGGTCCATTCCAAGACAGCTTTGGGGACTTCACTCATCCAAAGGACCAGTCATAAAAACGGCGAATCGTAAAGCAGCGCAGCGCAATCAGGCAAACGAGTCATGCGCATCGAGGAGACATTGCTTCTCTATTTTTCTTTCGCGTCTACAAATTCGTCCACTTCCTTAGTCTTGGTGTCCAGTCTCCGTAGTGGATGGCCGGGCTGTTGACTTTGGGAGGGCTGTAGCGGCTCCATGAGACCGGAGCCGCTGTTGGACGCACCGTGATCCTGAGACGTTGCATTTTGAGCTTGCGAAAGTCCACCTGGACCCGGAGCGGAATTCTCGTCCGCGAAGTCTATTAGATTGTCACTGCCACCTGCAGCTTTATCCTTCCCAGCAGACCGTGGGGGTATCTCGAACTCACGGGACACTTTCTGACCCTGGAGAATCGGTGCGATAGCAAGGATCTGCTTCACGGCAAGCTCAGGATTGTGTGGATCACTGCGGCGTGTTAGCAGCCATGGATATAAGGGGCAAGAGGCTTGCTTACACTTGGGCGTTGATAATCCAGTCCAGATCTTCCTCGCCTTCGTCGGGACCTCCAGGCCCTCCCTTCACGGGACGGAACAGCCTAGGCCGCCATTCAACTCCTTCGTCTGCTCTCTTGGCCGCCTCTTCACGCTGGCGATCTTCGACTTTGGACTTCTCTGTCGTTGCCAGATCATGATTTCTTGCATTCAGAGCCTGGACCGTATTGTGCCACAATTTTTGAGACTCTCGCTCAGTCTGCTCCTCGAGGGGGCGAGACTTTGGTGCTGAGTATTTGGCGCCGGTGGCGTTGAAGAGCAGTTCCTTCTTGCCGGTCTTGTATAGTTTGTCAGCAGAATACCTTAACTACGCTCCCTCATCCTACTTACCGAAACATTCTTGATGTGCATCTCCCCGTTCCAGAGACCAGTAAGCTCATAGTAAACCTGACCAGTCTTCTCATTCTTGATGGTTCCGCCAATCGCGTTGTACGTGCCTGAGAAATATCCCTTTGTCTTGAATTCAATGTCTGCGACCAAGTTGTTCTCTGGACATCTCACGAAGCTGTGGTCCCCGAGCTCATACTTCATCTTACCGAAGAGGATTCCACGGGCGTACATGTTCGGCTGCGTCAAAGAGCTATTTTCCTCGTTAGAGACGGACAGATGATACCTGAATCATAGCACGTACTATTTCTCTCCTTTCGTCTTATCGCTGCCCTTGTTGAGCAAGCGCAAGAACGCAATACCCTCCATCATACTCGCAGCGGAGTTTCCTAGAAACTTGCTTCGGGGCTTCAGAGTGCCGTCTATCCGGATGTGGTGCTCTGGCGCCATGAAGAAGTAGCTCGACTTGGGAGGATGATGGGAAGTCTGTTCAGAGATGTAATATCCGCGCGTGCCATCGGGATAATCCCACCAGCAAGTGTAGGTCTCTCCAAGGACGGGATTCAGGGGCTTTTTGACACCACTGCACAGAACGGTCAGCCAGCAATTTCTTCCACGTGCATGTAGGGTTCGTACGGAGGCTTGATGTGCCAACCGCTCAAGTAGAACTTGACCACGGCGACAAAACGGTCGAGAGGGTCATCGATGGTCGATATGGGCAGTAGCGTCTCCGGATGTGCCATGAAGCTAGAATTGCGAATTAATATCAGTATCCTTTCCGTATCTCGCCAGAAAACCTCAAGCTGCAGACTTCCGGTACGCACTTTGTGATCCGCTCCAGCATCGACCTGGGCTCCAGAATGAACGTAGGCAGCACAACGCGACTCAGGTCTGCTCCAGGACGGAGCTGCGAAATGATGTGTGAAAGCACTAGGACACAGTACAGAATCAGTCTCGATGCTCCGTCGATATCAACGCATCTTCCTGAGCAGAGCGCTCGCACTAACCATTTCCCTGGTCGGGCTCCACGACCGTCTCATCTTCGGCACCAGACACTTCGGCTTTGGACTCATCCACGGAGGATCTGTTGCCTGTATTGTAAAGGAGACGCGAGGTCCAGCTGTCAGCCATCATGTACCACCACACGTCTTGCCCTCTCAACAATGGGAGTATGTGTCAGACGAGCAGGACGTTGTCGGATGCTGAGAGGACATGACGCAAAAAAGTTTCGCGGGGACTCACTGTTTAGAGAAGAGCGGCGGCGGCTGTGGATGTGGGGGACGGGGACAGGCATATTGGCTAGGGTCGACCTTCCGGATCTCTCGATCTTCTGGACGACAGAGCAGAATAATAGATTCTAGACGCTTAACATTCGAGGTTCTGCGGACTGGCAGCTTCTAGTTTCTCATGTACCGCCAGCTGACCGGTGAGGAGAAAGTCACAGGCCAAAGATGCGGTAGCCGGCCGTCCACAGTTCGGTCCTGTAGGTACAAGACAACAAGGATCCCGGGCGTTGACGGGAGCGAGAGGGAGTCGAGATGAGAAGTCAGCAGGCACAGCAGGAGGATCTCCAGGCAATCAGGGGTCTATCAGGCGATTAGTTATCCCGGACAGCTACGTTGTCGAGAGAGTAGTTCGCAGAGTAAGTACCAAAAACGACGCGGGACTTGGCTTGATCTGGCGGGCAGAGCGGTGACGTTTGTTGGGCACAGGCCAGAAATGAGCGATGACGACGGCCGGTATTGCGTATTTCACATTACCCACGCACAAAATCGCACCAGACCAGTATTATTACTTGCTTATTACCATTATTACGGCGGATCACAATCATCGTTCTCTCTCTGGATTGTAATCTTCTATAATAGACTCTACCAGACGCACGGGATGATCTGCTCTCTCCTCTCTTTTATCACTCAGATCAGATTCCTTGGATGGCGCACGGCTCTCTCTTTCCCCTCTCCGCACTTTTTCGTCTCCCTTCCCAATAATAACTTATGACCTGCTGCGATAATCCGATCTTCTTTCGTCTCTCAAGCCCGTGCTGCCGGAAAGGGTTCGAGTTGATTACCCGATTTTGTTTGTATTTCCCGTAATTGTCGAGATCATCAAGGTACCGCGACCGGAGGGGCTGCAGTCTTGGCGGTGGGGGTTTTATGCTGCAGTTTTTTTCCTGCTACTGGAAACGGAGGGGTAATTCTGAGAAACTAGCGTCCTGATTTTCATTATTACGGAGTACCATAGATACGATATGTATTCTTCTATCTTGTCTAAATAGCTTGACAGACTCACTTTCTAGGTTTCTCTAATACGTATATACCATGAACGCGCTGCGGAACAACAGATTCGTGCCGTGACGCCGATCCAAAGCATCCCATCCAAGCTCCAGGATCACGACACGAGACCCCGCGAAATTACCCAAAGTCAAAAAGCTGGCAGACAGACGCTCATGAATATCGTCAGGCCCTCTCCTCTCTCTATCTTCAGAACTCCGATTCGCCGTTCTTCACCCTCTCGATAAGCGGCATATCCCCGTGGGTGAGCTCTCTCACGAAATCCATGGCCGGGTTGTGGATCATGACATGGAAATGCTCGATAGCGTGGACCGATTTCAGGGACTTCCAGTTCTTGAACCAGACAATCTAGGTTCACATCAGCTTATCGAATCACACAAGTCACGTCAGAAATGCTAGCCACTAACCTCTTCACGGGGTATCCGCGCGCAGAATGTCCTCCGCACGTACTCCTCGATCTCTTGCCGCGCTTTTGGGGTGAGATCGTCGGTTGCGGGGTCGTCCTCGAGGTCAAATTTGACCCAGACAACTAAATGGATGATGTCCGTTTCGACCCCATACGGCCAGTCGTTATATAAAATCTTGATATCCTCTGGTGATTCGGGAAACTGGTTAGCCAGGGAGGCTAAACGAGGAACTCAGGGATACTGCAGCAATCTCACCGTCGAACTCAAACGGGCGCCCTTTGGGTTTGAGATCCTCCGGTTTACCCTCGCCCCAGTGCAGCCTCTTCTGGACAATGAAGTCCATCACAGATCCATATTTCTTTTTGATCTGGGCGGTATACTCCAGGTACCTACGGAGATCGGACGGCACACGCTGGAAACGCTCGATATGGTTTGTCCCTATACGAGCCATACACCCTCTGTCAGCCGCACCTCCTATGCCACACTCGTAGACCCCTCCTGTAGTCCCTGCTTCCCTAGTCACACTGACCTACTATCTCCTTCACCAATTCCCAATCCTGTCTCCTGTACGCTTCATCCGGAGTCGAGAGGCACTTGATCGATTTAGGCACCAAGTCGCGCAGGTACTCGGGACATTCAGCGGGCCATTCGGAACGAGGGACATTCACCAGCCAATACGGCAGCGACTCGGGCGACGAGCTGTCGCCGTTCACTGGAGGAATATTGCCCACATCGCTGGGATCAGCATCTGTCACCTTCTGGTCGATATCAGTTATAGTCGCTGCTGGCGTGGAGGGTTCATTGTAGTGTGGCATCATATAGAGAGCCTTTGTTGTTTCGCGGCCAGAGCAGAGAACCGTTGAGCGACACCCTACAAGTAATCCACGGGGGTAATTGAGGACTGGAAAACACGACTATAAGGGCAATCGAGCTGGTCCGTCCGAAGAGACGCGGACTCGGCAAGTACTACCACAACGCAGTCGTAGAATGTTCCCTCCGATGGGTGACCGCAACAGTTAACTTAGGTACTGCGGCGGTTCCAGAAGCGGCCAGCAGAGATCCGCGGAAACACCAGCACGGGCCACACCTCGTCGATCAACAATTCGGAAGGATAAGTGAATCAGCTCGATCTTACTCCGTAGAATAAGACGTTTGCTTGCACTTTGCGCCAACGACCTCAGATCGACACTGGCAGCTCCCTGAACCTCTCAAAGTGGGCGGTACTCTGTCTACGTAAGCGGCGTACATGTTTAGCCCCGTCAGCTGTCACAAAGCTTAAACTACAGTTGTCGTTGCGGCCAATATTCAAACCTACAATACATGCACGAATAGTGCCCTTTGCTATGGTCATGGAATCTGGAAATATTTCTCTATATTGATTGCACAATAGCCCACACATGGTCTCATCAAAAGAAAAATTAATTATAGACTTAAACAGATGTCATTGTGTGTAACTTTGCGATTGGCGCACGTCACCGATAAGCATATGCACGAGCTTCTTATCGCTCGAGCTTCACAGCGTCGAAACTTCTTTAGTTGAAGAATCATGCCTGAGATGCCCTGATTGGATGGAAGCAGATACATGTAACAAGTAGATATTGAACATGTAAGCAGTATACAGCTAGTTAACTATTTAGTCAAAATTCATAACGGTCGTGATCTTCCTACATAACTGTTCCACATCCATGCCTCTAGAGCACGTAACATACCAGTTCCAATCCCTTTCTTCACTCAATCCTATCCCTCTACTTCCCAGACTTGAGCCTCTGCACCTCCGGCCCATCCACAGGAACAACAGAGACCCCTCCCCTCCTCAATTCCTCCTTGGTTCTCTCCCACCCCTCCCCAGGAACCACACACTTGGTCCCCTCCTCAACAACCCAACTCCTAAACCCAGCCTTCGCCGCGTCCAGCGCCGTAAACTTGACACAATAATCCCCCGCCAACCCAACCACAAACACGTCCGTAACGCCCCTCTCCTTCAGCGTCGCCTTCAAATCCACACTCACCGACGTCCTCGTCAGGACTTCCTCGTCAATATTCCCGAACGCGTCGCCGAACGCAGAGTACATCTCCACGCGCGCATCCATGCCCTTTCGGACATAGAGATCGATCCGACCCGTGTCCAGCTCCGGGATGAGCGCCGCGCCGGCCGTGTCAGCGACGCAGTGCACGGGCCAGAGTTGCTGGGGTTTCGTTTCGGATTCCTTTCCCGGAGCGGGATTGTGCATCTCGATGAAGGATTCGAAGGGGCGGTTGTTAGGTGCCGGGTGGTTGGGGGCGAAGGAGATGTGGTCGATGGGGTGGAAGTCTTGGGTTGCGACGCGGATGGCGAGGCCAGGGAGGGTCAGGAGGGTGTTGATTAGAGGCGCGATGGAGCGGCCTTCTTGGACGGCGAGGGATCCGTTCTGGAGATGGAGATGGGTGTGGTTTTAGAATATAAGATCTATTTTCAGAAACTAAAGATGAAGGTGGTGGAGACCTAGATTGGACGTACGGGTGGGCAGAAGTCCTCTTGCATATCGACGACGATAAGAGCTGGGATGAATGTGTCGTCTCTTTTCTGTGAGATCTCGCTGGATGTAGACCCATTAGGCCTAGCATAGGATGGGGAAGCCATCTTAAGAGATGAGAAAGGCGTCAGGCTGGTTGGGACTTTTGCGTTTGAATCGCGGGGAATTGAAAGCATGTCTGCTCTTATCGCGGAGTTGATATCTGGTTGCTTAGTCACCATTATATTGGTTTCGCCCTTTTCCACTGCATAAACCGACTATAACTAGAAAGCTGAAGACCGTCAATTGCCCTACAATCGTCTCGTCGCATTTCAGGAGATTGATGCACTTTTATATATGCTTATTACAATCCTAGATGAAACACGATACTGTAATCAAGAAACGATGGAAATCAAGATCATGTGATGTGAACTTGGTATACTTTTTTGGTCGCTTGCATGGTGCTAACCAATATTTAGAACTATTTGTTTCTTTCTACGCTAAGTCAAGCACAGTCCCTACCGAGATCATTACACTGAAGAACGACATGTTTCCTATAATACAGCTCATCTCAGAGGTTTCTGGGCAGTCGCAAAAGAACTAAGTGAAAAGTTAGGAAAATACTTTCCAATGGGGCCACCACATGGAGCAACTTACCAGTGCGTGTAAACATGCATTTCATTCGTCTTGATTTCCTGCCGCACATGGGCAAAGAGCACCTCAGCTTCCTCTCGAGACCAACCTCCGAAGCGCATAAACAGAGCCAACGAATAACTATCGATGGCGCTCTCGAGGAACTGAGCACGGAAGAACCATCCGATCTCTTTCAGTCGTTTGTCCTTGGGCCACGTGCCGATGGGGCAGACCTCCTCGGTTGATTGGACGTTTTCGAAATGTGCGTCTGCTAACAGGTTCTTATATTCTGGGAATAGGTCAAATACCCTGCCCAGGTCATGCGAGATCTGGTTAAATGCTTCCTGCAGGGACTCTTCAGTACCAATCCGGCGAAAGGGTCAGTGAAAGGTCGGTCTTACGATCCATTTGTACGTCTGGCTCTCTTTGGGATAAGAACCGTCATCGCATTCCATATGTGTTCGGCACTCGGAAAGTTCGATCGTGCCGCCCGGTTTCAAGTGCCTGTCACGGTGAATTTATTAGTGATGGGTCCTTCCGGCAAATGCAAGTGCGCACGTACTTATAACAGCGCTTCAAGAAGGTCGGCCAATCCGTCAAACTGCCCGCTAGACCCCGAACGTGGATGAAGTCAAAGGAGTCCGCAGGGAAGGCCCACTCCTCGTTCACGTCATCGACAATGAACTGCAGATTTGGAGGTGTCCTAGCTGTCAAGCTCAGTCAACTTTCTATAAAACTGTGACGGGCGTACGGACCAGCTGGGCTGGATGGGAGATAGATCTACTCCAATCACTTCAGCCGATGGGTATTCGTCGGCCACTACCAACAGTGTCAGCCATCAGCACCGCAATTACAATCAAGCTGGACACTTGATGCTCACCCTGTATGGCCCAAATGCCAGTGCCTGTTCCGACATCGAGAATCTTCTGAGGATTGTCTAGTTTCGTCCGCGCCAAGTCGCCATGCAAACAGAGACGGAATACGTGGTGAAGAAGATCAAGCCGATCTTGTTCCTTCTCATCGTTCGGGAGTATCTGGTAGTAACGTTCAGTTATCACTGGTTATGCGATCAATTCGTAACACAGTTACTTACATAGGATCCAGAGTGGAACGAATGGTATGTGCGACCGTTCTCGTACTCATAATTATAGATAGACGACGATACCGACGTCAGATCGTCATCGATACTCTGCCAATCCCCGCTGTCTGACTGTGTCAATAGAACAAAACCGATTAGCTATGGGTCAACGCATCCGGCGGACTCTCCTTTGCCTTACATCAACTTCTAGAGGTGCCACCGCACGAGCAGCCCCCGATTCGGCCATGTTATGCGCAATAACGACAAGCAGGGGACCACCACGACACTGGGATCTTAGACCCTGGAATGTTGGAGTAAATCTCAACGTGGTTCAGATGTCTCATCGCTGGAAGGGGAGTTCGCTCCTTAAGGCCGCCAATTCGGGACCCTCTGGTGGCTCACCACCACCGTGGCTGGATTGGCATTTTAGCCCTTCCATATTCTTCACGGACAGCAAGCCAAACACCGTGAAGAACGGTCGAACCTAGCTGAATCTGCGTCGCGTGGAGCCCCACAGCCTGAATCCTCTAGGGTCGGAAACAGTCCGCCTCGGGCCGTGTGGAACGTTAACTATTTAGTTGAAGTTTGAATACCGTATTCCACGTCCCCGAATCGCCGAGGACGTGGCTTTCAACAAAGTCGTTGACGGATCCCATTCCCCGGCTCCCAGAGCTTGTGGTTTGCAACCAAAACGCTCACTGGTTGTGGGAATCTGGCCAGATAGTTCTAATTTGTAGCCTCGATGGATGCTGATAATCGGCCATGTCTCTGCTAGCCTGCTTTATCGAGATGTTCCCCGCTATTTTCACAGATCAAAGCTTTGGTTTGCCACGTTGGTCTGATCCCGGTCATTCTCGTACGCTTTGACTCGACCCAGAGCCAAGTTTTTGGGCCAGCGGTCCCTCAAACGATATGAGTACTCCGTATCCGTACTTCCTATTAATGCACCATGCCGAGGAAGTCCAGGAGGAATCCACTACTGGTATGATCGCCAGCAAGTGGAATCAGAGTGGTAATAGACGATTGGAGTTAGCACACCAGAACCCTGAATAGGAAGAAAACTACATCGGCAAATCTCAGTTAGTATGTGCTGCCATGATTCCCTTAGCGCTCCCCCAGGGTTTGTCTGCCGGACCCAGTAGCCCCAGATAACGGCGAATGCCCCCTAGCTATAACCCTCTTCTGTTTTTTCTTTTTTGCGATCTCTCATATTCCGAAAGAGCGGTTGCGCGGCAATTCAGCGACAGACAACGTAACACGGCTGAAGGTCTGTCACGATGCTCACCTTGGCTTGGGCGGCAGCCGCAGCCTTTCTGGGCTACATTCTGTGCGGAGCAGTCTACCGTTTGTATTTCCACCCGCTGGCGAGGTTTCCAGGTCCCAAGCTTGCAGCATTGACCCGATGGTACGAGTTCTACCATGATGTGATCAAGCCAGGGCAATTCATATGGGAAATTGAGCGTATGCATAAGAAATACGGTACGTATCACAGATCTCGCTGTCGACAGCTACCCATAATTATGAGTAGCCAATGAATCGCCTGGCATTAGCATTACCTTACACATGTCCTAACTCTTGTGAAATGAAGGCCCAATTGTGCGAATCACACCAGAGGAGATTCATATCAAGGACCCCGATTTCTACGACGAAATATACGCACCTGCTTCCAAGCAGAGAGATAAATATGGGAGCTGGACGATAGGTGCGGGCGCGCCCGCATCGACCTTTGCTACCGTCTCGCACAACCATCATCGTCTCAGACGATCAGCTATCAATCCTTTCTTTTCGAAACGCGCTGTATCCAATGCAGAAAAGCTCATTCGGGAGAAGATCGAGATCCTATGCCGGCGATTGGCGGTCGCTTGCGAGAGTAAGCAAGTGCTACGACTCGATGCGGCTTACATGGCCTTGACGATGGATATAATCACCCACTACGCTTATGGAGAAAGCTACAACTATCTTTATGAGGATGATTTCAAGCTCGAATGGAAGGACACGGTCATCGGGGGTTCGGCTAGCGGCGCATTGATTCGACAATTCCCTTGGGCCTTTCCGGTCATGAAATCCCTCCCTATGCCAATTCTGAGCAAGGCTGCCCCTGAGGCAGCATTATTGTTGCAATGGCAGCAAATGGTCCGTCGACAGGTCGACTCAATTATTGCCCATAACAAAGAGGGAAAGAAGGCGTCTGGGACGATTTTCCAGGCTTTGCTTGACAGCGACCTGCCGCCCGCGGAGAAGGAAGCAGACCGTCTGCAGGATGAAGCGCAGACAATGGTCGGTGCTGGAAGCGAAACCACCGCAAAGACTTTGACTATCATTACCTTCTACCTTCTCCAAGACAGGAAGAAGCTCCAAAGATTACGGGATGAATTGTCCGCAGTTGCCGTCCTGCCAGGACCTGAGGAAGAATTCCTCACGCAGTTGGACCAGCTTCCATACCTTGTAAGAGTCATGCCTTGGTGACCATCATTGTTTTCATGTTTCTAATAATTATTCGCGTGCACAGAATGCAGTAATCAGTGAAGGTCTCCGTCTTATGCATGGCGTTACCACTCGGCTGCCACGAGTCGCCCATGAAGTCATCAAATACAAGCAATGGGATATTCCAGCAAACGTGAGTCGGCCTTGATATGTTCTGTCTTCTTCTCTGGACCATCCGTTCTCACCCCGACATTAGACACCAATCAGTCAATGCAACTATTTCGTCCACATGGATCCGACCATCTTCCCGGACCCATTCGACTTCCTACCCGAACGTTGGATCGACGCGAAAGAAAAAGGCGATCGACTGGAGAAGTATATGGTCTCCTTCTCCAGAGGCAGCCGCCAGTGCGTTGGCATTAAGTACGTATCTTCAGTCCCCTCGCTCCTTGCCGGAAGCTGACCCTGTTCCTGAACAGCCTCGCATACGCTGAGATGCGCTTGACTCTCGCAATGGTATTGCGGCGCTTCGAACTGGAGAACTATGAGACTACTGTTGAGGATGTCCGCATCGCACGGGATTACTTTGTCGGTGTTCCCGAGCCGGGTTCGCTGGGTGTAAGGGCTGTCGTGACGGATGTATTGTCATGAGAACACGTAAGCATAGGATCCGATTATGGAAATTCAAGAATAAATGACTTCTGTCAATTTCGATTCAGCAAGCCTACCATAGCAGGATATTGTTAAACGGGGGCTGGCGTAAGCCTCAGTCGTCGTCTTCATTACACCCGTATCAACTGATCTCTCATAGAAGTGGTCGACATGTGGGCATGGAGGCCTCTCTGACTCAACGACAATTCGTCTATGCTGTATTAAGATGAACCCGTGATGATTCCAGATAGGCAGGGTGATAAGACCTTCCCGGCTCTGCATCAACGGTGCTGTAGATCCTTTCAGGGCCACAGACCCTCTGCTACATACGGCTTCCGCCATCCAATGCTTACCAGCATAGAGTTCGGTCAACAGACTAATCACGCTTATCCCGCGCCCAGATAAGGATGAACTACTACCCAAGGTTTCTATCACGACGTCGATCATCTCAGTGAAATTCGCAATATGATCAGTCAACCCTGTTAGGTATGGGCGGATTACAGCGATCTTCTGGTTTCTTATCTTAGTCGTTTAGCCTTGCAGTCACTGCCATTTCCTCGCTGTTCATCCACATTTTCTGGTGAGGATGAGAAAAACAGACAACGTCCTGACTCTCATATTGATTTGATCTGGGGCCACCGCTCTTCGCTGTCCCACCATAATCAGGCCAAGGCTTGGCCAATTTTGCAACCATATTAGGACAATTTCCAGCCGATTATGGACAATTGAGGTCGCCTGATCTCACACCTCACTTCGAAGATGCGATTGGCACGTAATAGTAGAGAGGAATATCGATTTTTGCGAGCATTTGTTATTCACGATCATCTAGCTAGTCCGTATAGGGTACCCCGATGGTGGGACGAGCAGCGCTATAGCAATGATGCTTTGATTAGTGACTTGCGCGGCATGCGCTATTGGCTCGCTAATAATGGCGACAAACATTTCAATCGCGGAGACGTTTCTGGTCGCATCGATGTGGACCTGGCGCCCACTCCAAGAAGATGAATCAGCCCCTTGAGCTTCAACCCGCAGCACGCAGTAGTACTAACGATGACAATGAGAGTATAACCGTTTGAACTGCTGTGTAACTACCTGCTTGAACGGGAAACACGAGGATCTTATTTTTATCCCGATGATTGGCCCGGGCTGAGCCCCTCGCCTGAGAGGACAATCGAATGCTTATCCTGGATCGATAAGCCCAGGCAGAGACTAAGAGAGAAATAAGCTCCCGAATCCCAAACAGCGGAACTGATCATACTTCTTTAGGCAGCTCAATAATTCCTCTTGCGCTATTATACTACTAGCATCCCGCAACAGGAAGGCAAAAGCTCTTTTACGTAGCTGGTCTCGCATGTTATTTGAGGTGGTCTTAAGAATTTTCGCATTAACCGAGATGCGGCGCTCATAAGAGCTCTTACTTTCCTTTCTCTGCTTCCCTTTTGGCAGCAACCGTTTTCTGATGAACCATGGGATTGGCTTCAGCTTGCAAGACTGTCCACGTGGGCCGTCATCAGAAGCACCTGAAATGGTCGAAAGATGAACCACCAGTCCTGACGATTTCGTCTGGGGACACTGTCACCTTCGACACTGTCGACGGCAGCAATGGCCAGATACTGGAAGACTCCGACATTTCCGCGATAGATTCCTTCGATCTCGGCCTTGCAGATCCTGTGTTTGGACCCGTCTTCATTCGTGATGCGGAACCGGGAGATGCTCTGAAAATCGAAATCTTGAATCTTCAGATCGCGAACTGGGGTTGGACCGCCATCATGCCAGGATTCGGACTGCTGGCAGATGAATTCCCAGATGCTCGCTTGAAGATATGGAAGTTGGATGCGGAGAGCGGCTTCGCGCAGTTTAACGATAAGATACGCATACCTCTTCGACCATTCTTAGGAACCATGGGCCTCGCAGCAGCCGTGAAAGGCGACTTCTCAACCATTCCTCCAACAGACGCCGGTGGAAACATGGACTGTCGCGAACTCACGGCCGGCACGACCCTTTACCTCCCAGTGCAGACGCCTGGTGCCTTATTCAGCTGCGGCGATGGTCACGCTGCCCAGGGACATGGTGAAGTTTGTGGCACAGCCATCGAGACACCTATGAGAGCTACTCTTCGATTTACCGTCTGCAAGGATTATTCATGGGTGACGTCGCCTCATTTCCAGACAGCCCCGCGAGCCACTGAAACGCCGTCATTAGCAGATAAAGGCAGATATTCAGTGATGGGCATCGATGCAGACTTGTTGCAGGCTACAAAGAAGGCAGTTCAGAACACGATAAATTGGCTGGTGGCGACCAAAGGGTTGAGTCGGGCTGAAGCATATATGCTTGCGAGTGTAGCAGGGGATCTGCAGATCGCTGAAGCAGTGGACTTGAACCACGCGATCACAATGAGTCTGCCATTAAATATCTTCGATTCTGAGACGAACGATATCTGCCCATCTTGATTTCTCTGTCGAAAGAAATCACTCCGTTACCACCTCATAACGTGCTCGGGCCTCCCAGGCGCATCAAGCGAGTCGATGTATATGGCCACGAACCTGGCATGCTGCGGCAACTCAGAGAATACGCAGTTGGTTTCAAAAAAGATGCACAAATTCGTACCTTTCGAATCCTCGCTCGAATCTCAGTGCCGACTTCATGTGGAATATTCGTATTCCAACGATCATACCTGATCACCACTATCCAACAACCCGAGATGGCTCTCAGTCTAGCATCCTCAGCTAGGCCTTGTACATAGTGACATTCGTGGGTGCTCTGTCGATGCAGCAGCACGCATGAACCATGCCAATAATGGAAAGAAATTGCCATTATGAATATATGTCCTATGGTGCAGTACTATGCGTTTTGACCTATAAATGAAACTAGCAGGCCAGTACTCCGTATACAAGTAAAGATCGACCGGGTCCATAGCCTATTTACCGTTGCCAAACAACTGTCTTGAATATCCTTCCATAACCATTTTCCTCTGCCAGTTTAAGAAATAGGCCATTCTGTCACTAAGAGACGAATAGTTCATTGTTATTGGGCGGCTCAGTTTCATCACATGACAGTGTACAGTTACATGACAAAGATTTGAAACTATCTAATAATGACCCGTCTATCAAAATTCTCAATTGTTCCACAATCAGCTCTTTTTTCTATATTTAACATTAGTAGAAATAGGTTCTAAATCTTATTGTGGTATAATTAGTAGGGAATTGAAAATAATGGGCGTTGACACAAATAAAATGCACGAGTTCCCTAGTTTAAACTTTTCGCGCGTAGGTGTATGCGAGAGTCTTCACCTAAGCTCCGTACCCTTCGAACTTTTTGCAACATCATCCCTTTTTGGTTCAACTCTATGATTCCTATTTTCTTCAAGGAAACCAAATTCACTTCATTTTTTCCTCCAGTTCGACATTCAAAATGAGACGATTTGAGAGAATCTACGATGTAGTAGAGCCAGTCGAAGAGTATCGTTGTGGAGGCTATCATCCAGTATATCTTCATGACATCTTCAATCAGAGATACGAAGTTATCGGAAAATTAGCGTTTGGTCAATATTCAACAGTATGGCTTGCAAATGATCAATGGTCTGTTTCTTAGCCCCATTACGTCAGCCTAGAGATAGCTAACTGTCATATTTGAAGGATTACGCGATAGGTTGCGTTGAAGATACTTAAAGCAAATGCGTCTGAAAATAGTTGAGAACTTTCTATCCTTAACCATTTGTCTATCAAAGGATTGGATCATCCTGGGAAAGCGCATATTGTTGAACTTCTTGATCATTTCGAACACATCGGGCCAAATGGAACTCATTTATGTCTTATATTTCCTGTTATGGTCTCTGACGGCAAAGAAATGACTTTCATTGGAACACGACATCGGGCAGATTATGTACGAACTGTTGCGAAACAGATCTTATTTGGTATTGATTTCTTACATAGATCACATATTATCCATTGCGGTGAGTGCATTTCACAACATTTGAGGTTGTACTCCAATTGACTTAGTATAGATCTACAACCGGCAAATATCATGTTTTTGCCTACTGAAGTGATACAAAATGAGATGTTTTTGCAGCCTCCGGAGTTCAGTCCTGTCAAATGGTTGGAAGGAATCAAAGCCGATCATAGTGCTCCCAAATATCTGGTACCTTCGCAGCGACGTCGAGGTTAGCTGGATAATCTCGAATCTCCAGAATTTCAGTCAGAATAGGTGATCTAGGTGGAGGTAAGAGATTTTTTATGCTGCCCCAATTGAAGACTAAAAGAGGCTCATATATGTCTAGCTATGTGGGATCAACAACGCGACCAACGGCCGGTGATACCAAGAGCCTTGCGTCCCCCCGAACTGATCCATCGAAATCCGTGGGACGCTAACATTGATATTTGGGCTTTGGGTTATGTGGTAAGCTATGTCTATCACTAGAAACCAGTTCTTTCGTCTAACCTTAAAGTAGATATCCGAACTGGCGACAAATGAGCCGTTATTTCCCCTAGGGACTTTTGGCCTTTCGGCCGAACAGATTGACGAAAAGCATGATTTTCTCATTAGCCAGATCCTTGGCAAGAATGGCCAGGGAGCTGAACGCTTTACTGAATATCTGATGGATCGGTTACCCGATTTTGATATGAAGGATATACAGTGCTTCGCATCCTTCCTTTTGCTGATGCTACAGGTGGATCCAGGCTCGCGAGCGTCTGCAAGCAAATTACTGCATCATATTTTTCTTGTAGGGGCATTGGAGAGCTGAAAATATTTCTGCTGGACTGACGATAGTCTGCTCAAATCTGTGCTCCTCGAAGACGTGCCAGGCGTGAGTGAGCTCAGCTCGGACAACCACAAGCTCGTCGGGTGGGACGGGTCATCGTAGTGCCCGACGTTGGTGACGACGTTCAGGATCCGCTTGGCCATCGCTGGTATTCTTTAGGATGTAGTTGATTACGCTCCCAAGCGAGGAGTGCGCTGTCATATCAGTGCATAGTACCTATGTGAAGCAAAAAAGAAATTGATCGAATCAAGTTTTAAATATTTAGTAGGCAAACCCTCATTATGCGTCGATCCATCGCCATCACCAAAGTCCGACGGACAGATCACAGCAGAGGTTCGCTGATGGTGTACTATCATCGGAGCCATACCGGGCCCAGATGCCATGAGATAGAACAGGAAGCTAGGACATTAGGGAATGCTATATGGTTAGTTATTGATAGTTGTAAGATAGATGGTTATATAATGGTCTATGTTTAAGTATGCACATTCCCGGTCACATGACACCGCGTTACCCGCGCGTCGCTCGCCAACACGATTTGATGCGCTCTCCAAATACAACCAAACGAGGGGATTCAGATCTCTGGATCTCTCAGACCAAGGAAAAGAAGCAGCCACATGGACCTCATCCTTGATGGGCTCAATGCTGCGCAGCGAGCCGCCGTGACCTCGCCCGACCCGATCCTTCAGGTCCTTGCGCCTCCAGGCTCTGGAAAGACCAAGACGCTCACTGCCCGTGTAGCATACTTGCTCTCTCACTATGGATACCGGCCACAGGATGTCGTCTGCTGCACGTTCACCATCAAGGCGAGCCGTGAGATGCGGGAGCGGATCGCGAGGCTGATTGGAGACCAGCTCGAGTCGAAGCTCATTCTGGGGACTTTCCACTCGATATGTCGTCGATATCTGATGGTGTATGGGCATCTAATTGGGCTGCAGAAGGGGTTTGGTATCGCCGATAGTAATGACAGTTTAGCGATTATTAAAGTACGGAGACGTATTCTCCTCATGGTTCTTAATGCTGGTTACTTATTTTGTTTATGACAGAGAATCGTGAAGCGGCTACGACTGAACATACAGCCAAACACGGCGCGGTCGAGGATCTCGACGCAAAAAGCGCACGGTGTCAGCCACGAGGAGTTGGCAGCGAAGCAGACCAAGGGTGTTGACCAGCAGGAGTTCGTGCAGGTTTATCGCGAATATGAGTTGGCGTTGGCGGGCTCCAACCTTCTCGACTACGATGACTTGTTACTGAGATGTGCCGACCTGCTTAGACAGCATCCGCATTGCGTGTCTAACGTGCAGGCGGTCCTTGTGGATGAGTTTCAAGATACTAATATCATACAGTTCGAGCTTATGAATCTTTTCGCTGCCAGAAACAGACGTATCACGATTGTCGGTGATCCGGACCAGAGTATCTACGGGTTTCGCTCAGCGGAGATCAAGAATCTTGCGCGCATGCAAAAATTATATAAGGACACTTCAGTCGCGCTCTTGGAAGAAAACTATCGTTCATCGGCTTCTATCTTATCTTCTGCACAGGAGGTCATTGAACAAGATACGGCGAGACCAGCAAAAAAACTGCACCCGACACATTGCGTCGGATCACTTCCGGTACTGCGGAAACTCCCAACGGCAGCTGCTGAGGCTCGATGGATAGTCATGGAGATCAAAAGGGCTGTGGCATTGACGGGAAATCTTTTGAACCCCTCAGACTTTGCCATCCTCCTCCGCTCGGCATCCCTATCTCGCCAGATTGAGTCGGAACTGGGAAAAAATGGTATCCCTTATCGAATGGTTGGAGGATCGCGCTTCTTCGACAGAGTCGAGATAAAGCTATTGCTCGATTACCTGCGAGTGGTGAGCCATACCGGGAACGGCGATGCGCTCTTGCGCATCATCAACGTTCCCTCTCGAAAGATAGGGGATGAGACTGTGAAGCTACTCACTGCAGGGGCGGAAGAGGCAGGAATAACTCTGTGGGATTACGTGAAGGACGTGGCACAAGGCCGCAGATCGACGAAGAAGAGCCTATCAAAGGCAGCCGACCAGGGACTCAGCTCCCTAGTAGGGCTTATAGAGACCGCAAAAAGAAAATTGTTCGAATGTAACGACAATTCTGCGCCTAGGAAGCTGTTAGAGTTTGTCGTGAAGAAGATATCCATGAGGGAATATCTCAAAGCGACATATCCCCTAGATGAAGAGAACAGATGGGCAAACGTGGAAGAACTCTTAGCCCAAGCTGGAGATGAGTCTGGTTCCCCAATGGCATCCGAGCAGGACGATAGTCTTCCTGAAATCGAAGGCGTTACGCAACAACACGCTCACCCAGGCGAAGAGGCTTTGGCTCGATTTCTCGCTAGCGTGGCGTTATCCACCGAGATCACTGCAGAACAAGGTGAGCAGCCACAGGACAAGGTTACTATCTCGACCATCCATGCTGCCAAGGGTCTCGAATGGCCTGTCGTTTTTGTGCCAGCAGTATACGAGGGCATCATCCCACATTCTCGAGCGGAAGACAGCGACGAAGAAAGGCGCCTGCTATACGTCGCTATGACAAGAGCTCAGGCCCTACTCTATCTCAGCTTTCCTCTTCGAAGTTCCACGAGCGGCGAAGAGACGACACAGACATCCTTTTTGACGCAGCGTATCATAGAATTTCAGTTCCGACCCACTGGGCCTAAATTCCACGATAAGACGGTTTATGGTATCGCAGACATCTTGCGCCGGGATCGACCGTCACAGGAGGCTATGTTGAAAGGAATAGAGGGCTTGCCGAGTGTGGAAGATAACCTTTGGACGCCCGATGGCGAGGATCACCCTGATACAGTAACCAGATGGGATGGCTCACGTACATCGGTTCTAGGTGGTGAGCCTCCCTCAAAGAAACGACGCTCCGACCAGAACCAGGCTATACAAACTTCGAGTTTCGTATCGGCTTCCACATACACCATGAACAATGCTTCTAGCTTCTCCATCCCTGCCACTGTCTCGGGGGGTTTTTCGACCGCAAGAGAGCACCTAGCGGCACAAAAGGTCTCTCAACCAGCTTCTGAGGATCGCCCTGGGAACAAAGGGACTGCAATTCGCTCCGTTGGGCGTAAGGCGGGCTTGACACAAGGCAGCATCTCGAATTTCTTTGGCCAGCCACAGTCGAAGGATGAAGCGTCCAGTCAGCGAACCTCAGTCAGCCACCAACCGCTGGAGACGCCTGAGCCCAATAGCAAGAAGCCGACAAATCTCGTCCAGGGACCAGGCGCTGTCCCAAAGTACACCATTCCACCGACCATGACGAAGCATCGCATACAGCCACGAACCTGGCCACCTTCACGCCCAGCTCTTGAGACATCCGAACCCAACAGATACACGTGGCTCACGGGGCCCTCAGGCGCCACAAAGGTGACGGAGGGCAAACATCAGAGAGAGAACGAGATCGCCGACGAAAATCAGACAGGGTGGGCGAGCGATGGCATTAAGAAGTCTTCCGATTCCGTCGCCAGCGTACGGCCTGCGACCACGTACCACACGACAACGATGTCGATGGTCCGTCAACAAGGATCCACAACCGGTCGGAAGACACTGGGGATTCGGCGCAGTATGAACGGTTGGGCAGACAGAATGAACAGGGCGGGCAATGGAAATCCGCCAGTCTAAAGGTACAACATTCATCTCGTTGGACATGTAGCGAAGTCGCAACTCGATTGGCTGGGCTGTCCTGGGTGCTTTGTCCTGATTGGATGCCTCGCGCAACAGCATACACGCCCAATCTACCATCACGAACTATACCATTTTCATGACTCTGCCGGCGTTCGGTCTTGAGGGAAAGGATGATATATTTTATCTATACAGGCATAATGATTGATTTGATGCTTATCCTGACTATTTTTCCCAAGCAGTTTATGGCATGCCAAGAGAGAAAGCGCGTAAAAATTCCGAGCATTTCAAAGACAATAGACGGCATACATAGCCTAGAAAACCATTAGCTATACTACTAGGTGTCTCGCTCCTGCGGATGCGAATAACTCGAAAGCACAATCAGATCACGTAGTCACTAGAGTATGGAATATAGACCATTCGCAACACAACGCCCTCACAACAAAAGGAAGAGAATCCAATGAAACATAAACAGCTTCGTAGACGTACTAAGTAATAAGTAAACCCTTCAGACCGACTTACAACAATCTAGACTTCTCCGATCCCATTCAACAGGGCAACATAGCCGGAAACTAAATTCTATTCCATTCCATCCCTACCCCCTTCTGCCCTCTACAGTTACGCGACAAAAGTTTGAAACTATCTAGTAGTGACCCATCTATAAAAGGTCTCAATTATTCCACAATTAGCTCTTTTTTAATATTTAATATTGGTACAAATAGATTCTAAAGCTTATTGCGGTATAATTAGTAGGGAATTGAAAATTATGGGCGTTGACACATACAAAATGCAGGAGCTCCCCAGTTTCAAACTTTCGCGCGTAGGTGTATCTTCACCGCAAGATAGAACACCACCCACTCGGGCCGAATAACAGGATTTAATCATTACCAGAAGCATTAGTATCCGCAGACCATCACCTAATGAGTAGTAATGGAGTCGTGTATTCGTAATGTAGTCTCTCTATCTATCTACTCCAACGTACTCCGTAGACAACCGAGTTGAAGGCCCGAAGTCCAGACGGGACGATCATCATGCCTAGACCTTGCGTTATTCCTGTCTTTCTGTCTTTCTTGCATGATGAAGATGTTCCCACACCCGCTTCGAGAAGCGATCGTCACTCGGTAAAGATTGGTGGCGCCCCGGTTCTGGGGATGTTGATCGGGCCGGGAGGAGCTTAGGTACTCTACTTTAAGTCTAGAGGAAGTGGAGAGGATGGGGGGAAGGGGCACATACCATACTTACTTCGTACCTACACGGGTAGGTCTGGTCAAGCCTGGTCTGGTCGTTAGCTATATTTGTACTGGTGTTGGGGCACGAGCACAGACTCGTTGCTCGGCATGTGGGTTTGTACGGAGCACAGCACTTCACTACTATTATTCGGACTACTCCGTACTCCGTACTCCATAGAGTAGTCTAGTGCTAGGTACTAGAGGACGGGCCTCGACTTGTTTTGGGGGGTTTCTAAATCGAGCGAGTTCCGATTTCTCCCGTACCTGAGAATAGGTGAAAGAGCAAAGGGCCAGAAGAAGGTACTGTACATGTTGCGGATGGGCCGGTATGTGGATGATGGTGAAAATCGCTGGGTGGATAAGGGGATGCCAGAGTCAGGAAATGGTCTGGTTGTTTCTTTGTATAGCAACATGTGCTCCATACGTTCCCGGATGAGGATTGGCTGGCAGCGAATCCGACTCAAAAAGGACGTATACGCGTCATCAAAGACATCAAGACGGATAATATGGACTCATAGACAGACTAACTAATCGTAGTCCGTAAGATGGAAGAAGTCTGGTTAATGGGGAATGATGTACGCATACTATAGAGTACTTACTCCGTACTATGGTATATCTGTTTTCCGCTTCTAAATCTAACTCTCTAGCCTAGTAGTAGATGTCCTGAGACAGGCTAAAAATTTATTGGCCGCAGAAACGTCAAACAGCCATTGGTTCTAGAATCTGCATTGCTTGAGGAAGCCCATCGCCTGAGGACTTACCGCAACATCCGATTGACCCCAATCAAAATGAGGCGACTGTGCGGAGTATTCTTACTATCAATGCAGTGGCAACCGAGAGGAGAGACACTATAATAGTAGCACTACGCTAAGATTCATTAACAGCGGTACAGGTTGGATCGTTAGTTAAAGGTGTCTTCTATTAGGTTGTCAACATACCACACCGGAGTCCACGGATACAGAATCCTGGGGTCACCGTGGAGTACGAAGTACACAACCACGCGAAACCTCTAACGGCTACCTGCATGGGCCTAAGGCAGTGTAAGACTGTAAGTCAGGCGTTAACCTGTCGACTGCTCTTGGTTGCTTCCGCGATACGCGCTAAGAAGACAACGGAAAGGACTGGCGGTGGCCGTCGTGGAGAACATCGGTGAAGCCGTAGAAGGTCCAGAAGCCCAAAACTGGCTCTGATACGAATAGATGATACAGCAGAACTCCATGACTGCAAGCCGCCTAAAGGAGCTTTCAACGGCCTGCAAAGAGGGACGGTTTCCTATCTGGGCGAAGCAGCGACAATCTACTGTATGCGTTGCTTTTTAAGCTTCCTATTTCCATTCGTCAGTGTAGAACTCACCGCACAAGCGAGTATAGAACAGGGGTTCGTGTTCCACTAAGGCGCAAAAGGAAAAGAAGGCGGGGACGACGCTTCTTTTTGAGGAAGATTGTACCATACGGAGTACTCCATGCAGCGTGCTCCATAGCTGGCGCTCCAGAGTCTAGAAGATAGTTAGAAGCGGTCTGTGCAGGCGTTAATGCGAGGATCCCCCGCCCTCAATCCTCAGCATCTGAGATCTTCGAGTCGCCTAGGGGAACGTGGTTAAACTGGGGCATCCGGAAGGTCTAGAAGGGCGCCAGAAGGTGCCTGTGAAACAAGTAGCGAATGGACCGCTAGAAAGTATATCGACCAATAACAACGACATCCTGTGAGAAGCAGTGGCTTCGTCAAGCTGGCACGACCTGGTTGGCTCTCGACCGTGGCTTTGGCTTCATCACCCTTGTCGTTGGGAAGGGACCTCTTCCGTCGGGCATGACAGAGGATTCAAGAAAATGCGGTGGGCTCATTCTTGCCCAAACAATAATGCGTAGGCCAGATGTTCTTATTTGGGATCCCCTGGGAGACCGGGAAGTTGAAACGATCCCGGATCTCACAAGGCTCTGCAGCCCACGAGACGATTTCCCAACGGACAGATGACAGCCCAGAATTAGACTACCTTCGGGGGGCTTTGGGCGTCAGGGGTGAGCCATTCAGGGCCAGCTGAAGATGCATCAGGGCCGCGAGAGTCCTCTGTCCCTGGCAGTAGTTAGGAACTTAGTAACACATCGACTGCCAACCAGATGAAACTGCAGATGAGATACAGACCGGCCACGTCTCAAATGTAGTCCCAGGAGCCATGACTGGGCCACTGAGCAGAAACGAGATGGGTTCGCCAACAGGTGAACTGTTGGTGTGAGGAAGCGGTGGAAGCACTACAGAAGTCACTGGACGACTGGCTAAACCCAATCAGGCCGGGCAACAGTTCATCCATCTTCATCTTCATCTCCATTACCATTCATCCACTCATCCATTCATTGTCCATCCACGCGCTGGCGCATTATTATTCGGCGTCCACAATCTATTCCCCTCTAACATGCTTTCCGCTCTGGTTGGGGAAAGACAAACAGGCAATGATCGTTTGTCTCAGTATCCGCACAGGGACGATGATCTTTGTTCCGGTTTGCTGCCTTGAACTGCTTTGGGAGCCTGGCGTGTCTCTGCTCCAATAGTTCTGTCCCCCGTCGCAGCCCTGAAGGGCTCCCGTGTGGGCTTTCCAATTCGCAACTACGCCCAAAGAGCTCCCTAGAACAGGCCCGAAAAAAGAAAGGACAGGACAAGAGTGAGAGCCGATGAGAGTCACGGGGAGAACTAGTCTAGGGGCTGAACGATCGTGCTGGCCCCTGGTCGACCCGCGGCGGGATTCGACCTTTGCCTGGAGGAGGAGCCGTGTCAGATCGGATCCCGGACGCCTCAGCTCAGGGTCAAACCGTCGACTTTGCCTAAACTGAACAATCGTTCATACCAGTTCGGGATTCCATGGACTCTCAGTTTCTCGACCGCTTCTCCATGCGATCCCTACTGTTGCCTTGCCCTGTCTCTGATCGGTGACGTCGGGTCTGGACAGGCTGCTCCCCCACAGGCCTTGGGATAGCTAGCGACTCAGCGGGGATAGCCTTCCACCGCGCACGACTACGGCTTTCTATGGTGCATTCCATAGATGCCTTCACTGCTGAGAATCATACAAAAGGCTGCTGGTTTCCAGTCTATTCTTGTCTCCATCAGTGTCAAAGACCATCGTCAGAACTCCTGGATCCCTTCAGCAATTAGCCATTATCTTCACCTGTTGTTGTTATAAATCCTCCGTCCGCCTCTGTGACTGCCTTGCTCAGCCACCTCTCGGATCATACTTTAGATCTCTCATCTGCCTGATACATATCTCTATTTTCTACTCTTCTCTGAGAAGCAACTATCTGTGACAGTTGTCTTCGCATTATCGATCACCTCGTCACTTTGATCCCATCTTGGTCTTGGTGACTGTTCTGCCGATACCCCTCCTTCTCTATCCTACCTGTGACACTTCGTCAACCACATCCAACATGATTGACAAGATTGCTCCGTCCAACTCTCCTCCCTCCAGCAAGGGCAGCAAAGGTAGCAACGGGGAGATCAAGACTGATGTGCGAGGTACGTACCGAGACCCAAATGGACGGGCCCGCTGCCCTTGGTCCTCTGCAGTCTCGACCCGGAAGTATCTGAAGCTAACCCGAAATGTTCTGATACAGGCTCGAATCCACCGCCTCGCAGCTCCCCGGGCAGGGTTGTCGTTGTCCATAACGGGGGAGGTCCCAGCTATGAGCAGCGGCCTGTCGACATGTCGCGGTGGAGATAGACAGCTTCTCCGTTCTGGGCAGCAAGCATGCGACGCGCAGTGGCCGCCATTATTGGGTGAGCTGGCGGAATAGGCGGACTGGCGGGATTATTTGTCGCGGGCCCGCTGAGTTCCGCGCGTCTTGCCCCGGACAAAGTGAGGCGGACGATCGACGCACGGATTCCCGTGGCTTTCACGACCCTCCAAATGAAGCCATTATTGGCGGATACAACGGAACATTCTGGCCCTTGACCGACTCGCTTGTCCGCCTGCATTTTTATGATTGCAGTCTCACGACTACACGTCCGCAAATCATACCCGGTATCCTTGGTTGCCGTCCGTGTCGCACCACTGCCCCAACGTCTTGACCTTGTACTCTATCACTGTACGAATATCGGAGTCGGTGCTCTCCTAATATCTTCCTTGCGGCTATTGCATTTCCCTGCTCTTTCCACACACCTTGTTAATCATGAGCGTCACAAGGTGCACCATATACGATATCCCCTTGACATATTTGCTTTATTTGTTTTCGCATCCCTTTCACTGGTCCGCATGTGTTCCGACTCTCCAGGATATTTGATCGAGCCTTATCCGGGCGATGAACAAGATCTGTCTAACACGGGACCATGGGGGAACTTCCTCTTTTTTGTATCCTATTGCTTTGTCATGCTTTGTGTTGTCAGTTTGAACGTGACATGTACAATGGTTGGCTGGCTGGGTCAGTGGACTTGGCTGGGTGTTGAATGGTGTACTTGTAATTTCCTCGGTGCTCTTTCTTGATGTATCTCTTTCCCTTTTCTCTTGGATGTCAAATGTTCATCAGTGCAAAAATTGTGCAGCACATTGGTCTGCATTGTTTGCCATTGATGGTCACCATCGACTTCTGTCAACACCCTCATTGCTGTGCTTTCAACTCCGCGAGATAGAGACCACCAGACTAGATGCTTATACAGGCACAATATAGGCTCACGCCTAAAGATCACCATATTTGATCCCAACATATAACAATAATGATCTCATTGAAGAGGGTATATCTTTTCGACTTTTCGAAGGTAATGTTGGCGTGACGGTTGCGGAATTGTGGGCTTCAGAACTCCTGAGTAAACGCAATAGTGTTTCAGGAAACCCGGGGAAGGGCAGCCGAGCGGAAAGGGAAAGCGTGGTATCGTTTCAACTAACTAGTGACGACGGCGAGTTTTACTTTTCACTTCAGCCGCCAGCAAGCCTCATGTGATTGTCTATCATATGGATTTGCATGGACACCGGCCCCATTTAACAACGCCACTCCGGTGCCATTCGCGTATTTGGCAGTTCTGAGATCTTGTGAAGGATGCACATCACTCCGCTGGTTCGAATGTCGCAGTGGGAGGATAAGAGGAACTGGGCGAAAAGGAGACAAAATGATATGGAACCTATATTGACACATTCTAAGATCATACAATCATTAGGCGGTCCTGCACTGACTACCAAAAGCGTCATGCCACCAGTCTAGCCTCAAGGATGGTCTGGCTTCCCGCTTGGCTACGCCAGATCTTCACCAGCTTCAATCCCGCGCTTGCAAACATCTTCTTCCAATCCGTCTCGGTTCGCTCTCGGCCTCCAAAGGTGAACATGGCATGATCCATCCAATATGGAGCCATGTCTTCGACTCCACCTGGTCGTTCACTCCCGTACTCAGGAACTACCATTTCTCCTATCAGCACTCGTGAATCAGGCGCCATCGCAGGGACTATTTGCTGGAGGATCTTCAGGCAATGAGCATCTGTCCAGTTGTGAAAGCAGCGGCGGATATAGTAAGCATGAGCATCTGGTGCTCGTCAGCACCGTCTATGACTATTTCTCTGTTCCAATCTCGGGTTACTACTTACGTTTAACCGGCTGTG
The DNA here is from genome assembly GCA_029606185.1 of Paecilomyces formosus. Taxonomy (NCBI): domain Eukaryota; kingdom Fungi; phylum Ascomycota; class Eurotiomycetes; order Eurotiales; family Thermoascaceae; genus Paecilomyces; species Paecilomyces formosus. The sequence continues at coordinate 775,186 of JAPVCB010000036.1, forward strand.
GAGTGAAAAAGTCATGTGCCATCTTTTCGATGCCCGGAAGCTCCTCATAAGCATTCAAGACCATTGGGCGATCCTGGATGATAAACTTTCCTTGCAACTGCGGCCATTCATTCTTGATCTGCAACAATGATTGTCCTCTACCTCCCCCAATATCGACGATCAGGGGCCTTGTCTCCTTGTCGGGCACATCAGCCAGTTCTGTACCAAAAGGATACATACCCAGGACAGGGAGGACAAAGTCCTGGGTTGACATTGCAATATCAAACTGCTTTATGCGCCTTGGGTCCTGGGAAATGATTTCAAAAAAGGTCTTGCCATCCTGGTTGTTACCCCATGAAAAGGGATTGCTGGTCATGCTTGTTGTATCTTTGCCGCCGACCTCTCTGAAGTACTCCGGGAGTCTAGACGTATTCACCAAAATCTCATCACACCTGCGCTTAACTGTCAGAATAGCGGTATCGTTCTTCCTGATGGTCGAAACTCACATGAGCTTGAAGAAATCCACCTCGTGTCCGTCCAGATATGCTAGCGAGAAGGAATTGTGGGCGTATTCATCCGGCCCAACCATGTCGAATATTCCCGTTACAGTGAGAATGCGCATTAGACGTACTAACAGCCATAAGTATCCCCAAATTCTGGATTCAGTGTCTCGAGGATCTCACCAATAAGTGCTTCATCAGCCTTGACTTTGCCTGCTAGCTCTTTTGCGGAAATGCTTCCCTCTCTGGGAATGTTTTCGGGGACACGAAGCTCCAGGAGACCGCGCAAATTGCATACTTCAACAAACTATAACACCGATAATACTGGTCAGACGTGTCACTATTCCAGAAATTCACCATCCAGGCGATAACAGGTGAACGCGATATATGACCAGTGCCACCAAAATAGCAAGGCAATAGTATAAGCTTTAGTCCCTTTGACCAAGCAGTCTTGCACATTGTGAATAGGAAAGGAGATCGAAAGCAATGATTGACGTACGTTGGTAAAATGATCGAATATAGCCTCCTTAGGTTCCTTCAATTGGTGCGTGAGCTTATTGAGAGACTGTACCAGCCTCAGCCTTTGTGCGCGGTCCGTCTGATCGGTTTTCTCGAATTCCTTGATAGAAGCAAGGATGTCTTCGCATTGAGCGCTCAGGGATTGAGACGTCGACATGGTGATTGCTCCTATCGACTGTCATATCAGTTAATTGGGGTACCCAAGGTGGCGGATGGTAAATCCGCAACATCACACGGCACAGAAACAAGCGATTACCTCTCAGTTATTCAATGCGATACGGATCAAGACGGCAGGGGAAAGAAATATCGACCGTGCGACCGGAAAGGTGAAGAGTGAGAAAGGAAGATGCTGCAGATCGATACTGCGACAAATATTGTCGACTTTCGAGCAGCGGACAAATGCACTCCAACCGGGCGACGATCTCGAGGTCTGGGAGAGGACCTGGCCCTATTTACCTCTCTATCTCCTAATCAGTTATTATTATTGTCGTCCCTTTGGTGCTGCCACCATTTCGTCCGGGCCTTGCAAGAGCCGACAGCGACCCCCACTTCGAACCTACTTCTTTAAGCTAATAACTATCGGCTTCAGTCTCCACGGCATCTAGCACATCTGACAGGCGCTATCAACTGTTGTTCGGCTCGTATCCACGGGAATCATCATACTGGATAATAGCTGGTCCCAAGAACGTTGGGAGTCTATATTAAGACGTACATACATTCTCTATTCACCACCCTCACAACCAGCCATGTCTCCTCTACATACTAGTTATGCTGCGCCCATGTGCAACATTGGAATACCATCAACGTAATAATCACATTTTAAGTTTTGCGCCGGAGTGGCCGATAGGTAGTACTGAACGCAGCCCTCGACGATCGCATCATTCGGACTTCTCGGTCTTCTGGCCGCTCTTCCCAAGGATAATGTCTAGACGGGACCGCATCCGACTACTTATGATGATACACATCCACCAACAACCCACACCCCCTTAGGCCAAGCTTTCATCTATTGACGATCATAGAATAGCCCGGCTGCCTCTGGCTACTGCTAAATAACATGTATACCGGTTATTGGAACGTAGACAAGAACCAGAGGCAGTAGAGTTCTCCGATCGGCTGGTCCCGCTAACTTACCTGCTTGCATGCCAAAAGAGGGGCACGCCCAGGCGGGGAAGTCCCTGCGGCAGCTGCACTCTGGCCCTGACGAACCCAGGCTAATTTTATCGGATAACGTCCTTGTTCGCTCTCTTCGCTGCCTAGCCACTGTCACCTCTATTTCCTTTTTTTATATATATATATATGGTCTAGTCGCGTGGTCCCCCACACTGTCTCCTGGGGGAAATTAACTACTGACTACGGGCACTATGAGGCTTGTTTCTTATTATTTAAAAAGTGCAGTTGGGTGCTCTATCAAATCGTCAGAAAATATTATATATTATTCTCCGTATGCCTTCTGTGTCCTTCTGGGTTTGTCCTGCATCAGACCTTTTCACTTGTGGTCTTGGGTAACTCGAGTTAACTATATATAACTCCAAATAACATGTATCGCAAGGCTCCTTCAACCACTATTATTCGATATCATGGGATGAAACAGACACTCATTATATATTCCATGCCCCAATGGAATATACTTCGTTTGTTAATGGATGAAATCTCCTCGTATTTTCTATATCTGATCTGATCTCAAAAAGACCCAGATAAAGCCACGCGAAATTTCCAAAATAACTACTCTGTAGTCACGAGAAGAAAATCCATTCACTTCCCTGCTTTCCATCCCATCCCATCCGGTTCCATGTAAATTCATTTACGCTAATCTCATTCACATCCCTGGCTATGGCCTCTAACAAAAAGAAATCCCAAAATCATTTCCAGCGCCACGCCAAATATTCTGGAGTAGAATGACTCCCTGTGCAGGTGCTCAAAAGTATAGTGATGACGCAGAGATGGGCCGTTGCGTAGCACTCCTCTTCATCTTCCAGCCAATAATCCCACCAAGTTGTGGTCCCCGGAAAATCTAACGTGTCGGTCGAGTAATAAAACATATTTAGAATAAGAGTGGTTTGGTATCATAAAGAACGCCGGCGTTGAGGAAATGGGGAGATTGCATGTCTGGAGGATTGAGAAGTTGTTTCGACGCATGTCCGCTCATTGTTCGTCCAGGTCGAATGGCGATAATGTTCTGTCGCATCTGTATTGGTGTTTCCATCTGCAAGCTTTGGGAATCTGACCCGAGACTCAAGTTGCGTATTGAGGAAAATCTGCGATAGCATCTGACTGACTGATCAACTGAAGACTCGCGTATCGGTTGCGTCTTCTGGTTTGCGACCAAAGACAACGTGTCTGTTGGAATCAATTAGTACCCGCAAGGAAGTCGAGTTATTCCGCCCAGGAAACTCACTCTGCGATGTACATGCGATTGCTCAGATCGTTAAATTCGGCGCGCACTTTTGCAAGTAGAATCCGAACCTCGTCTGGGCTCCAACCTAAATGACGAGTATACAGGGCAAGACTGTACCCTTCGACGCCTTGGTTCATCGCTTGTCCACGGATTCGGCCGATTTCTCTCATCTTTGGGTCTTCGTGCCAGGGAGCGAGTGGTAGCTGCACATCACAGGAAGGTCAGTAAATCGCCTGTCGGTATATTGATAATAATTGCTGGTGTGATAGCCTGACGTACCTTGATGACCACGTCCTGTACGTCGACAAATCCCGCATCGATCATATGCTGCTTCTGATCCCTTGCCACGTTCAGTCGCGTCCCATTACGTATACTAGCTTCGTCCAGATTTTCCAGGAACATCTTCGACCATTTTGGCATTGTGCCATCCTCACGTTGAAACCAAGCGTCGTTCTCTTGCATCTCCAGCCACCCTCCTGGTTTTAGATGTTCGAACGCTTGTCGATGGAAGCGCGGCCAGTCACGGACACCTCCGCATAGAGTTCGCGTATGGATGTAATCGAACTGCTGCGTGTATAGCCAGTCATCTTCGGCATCGTCGACTTCGAAGGTCAAGTTCGGCGGTACCCTATTCCCCTTCGATCAGTCTCCTGTGACACATGCAGGTATTGTCCGTTCAAGGCATACCATAGTGGCTGTATAGGACTAAGATCGGTGCCAATCACTCTGGCAGACGGATATTTTCTGTGAACACATGCGTGATTAGTCGATTACGCTTGGAAAGCATTTCAACACGACCAGAAGAACCATACTCAGCGAAATCGATCGCCCAATCCCCACGACCCGTTCCTACATCTAGGACATCCTGCGGATCGGATGTGATCGGCGCAAGATGAAGCCTGCCGTCAAATGCGAGTTCGTGCATAAGATGAATCTTTCCAAGTGTTAGTCAGACACCCGAAGCAAAGACCAGAAAGCCATACTAAGAACAGCTTGTTTTGCTCTTGATCATCGTTCGGCTATATTGCCTTGTTAGCGATGAACTATCCCATTTTGCGCAGGTGGTCAAAAGTACCATTATATACTTCCCCTCGTGATAGGCGTGATATCGTCTCCCATGCTATAAGAATACGCCCGTTAGTGATCGAGTCGCGACGACTCATTCGACTAGGCTATCATACTTCATACTGATAATTCAGGACGCTCGACGACAACGAGTACGTAGACCCCTCCCCACTGTGTAAGAATACATTGTTAGCTACCAGAGAAGGCCCGTGCTGATCCTGACGCAGTACTCTGATGTCTAGAGCTTCACGGAATAATAGCGCAACGCTGCACATACAAGGTCCCAATGGAGAAGCTGTCATCATCGCGAGGATCCATCTGATCGGCTGAATCCCATTCGGTCGGCGCCGTCGTTCGTGTAAAGACTGAAGAGGAATCTTCCGTGTCGGATTCTGATGCCATACTGAGATTTTCGCTGCCGACAATGGTCACCAAAAAGAATAAGAACCCAGGAAGATAGATATCGCCCAGCTGAACTTTCTCAACACTGGACAGGACGAATGGGCCACAGCATCGTTACCCAACTAAGCGCCGTAGTGTTAATTGTGAGGTTCCGTTTGACAATGTGGGCGACTGCGCGATAATATCTGTATCGCGAACTCACTAACTAGCGATCACGGAAACCGACGGGGACTTAGGGTCTTCTCGAAGCCCATCGACTGCCGGCTCAGGAGGCAACGTCGCGTTGTCATTCGAGTGCCCGCAGAGTTCGGGGCCAAGCGATCGCCGGGCCTGTGAAGAACCGCGAGGGCACGAAAGCAGAGTCCATGGTTGGGCTTATTCGGCAGTCCTGCTGGGCCCAGTCCCGCCTTTCCCGCTCCCGTTTTAACGATGCTCATAAGTGTACCGGAGTAGCACTGTAGCATTAAATGGATGATGTTCGGAGGGCAGACATCCTAGAGGCTTTGCCGAGAAACGCTTGACTCGTCGTTAGCCCAACTTACTTTGCTTACGCGACCAATCCTGGTCAATCGACATGGTTTAATACGACGATATAAGGGTGCCTCCGGACATGTGCAGTTTGATGCGCCCAGCTGCAGAAAAAAACCGTCTGGGAGGTTTCCCAATCAGTGCCGTTGCTGTCCTGGACTCCAAGGTAGATAGAAAGATATGACACTGGTCTCATTTGCGGATGTTACGTATCACCCATTCAGAAGAGCTTCTTGTCATGTCAACGCATCAGTTTTCGATGTCTCATCTGTGAAGTAAGCCGAGTCCTGCAAGCCCACATCTTCAGCATCCGCTGCCCTGCGAACTCGACTAGGAGTTCGATCCAGAGATCATATGGGCCAATAAGCCGTGGCTTTCTGGTGGAGAATGATAAGTCGTGTTCTTCAGAGCACCTCGATGGCTGTCCTGCGGGATCGCGACAACAAGTGGATCCGCGATCCTCCTTAGCTTCATCGTTAAGCTTTGGCTGCGAACAAGCCATGGACGAAGATCCCTCTGCTTCTTGGCGTCGAGAACCGGCGAACTGACTTGTCCGTTGTGCACCGGGTAGATAGCGAAAACCTGTGAGGTATTATTGCTACTGTTAGGGAAGATTGCAGGAGCAAGAAGTTAGCGGTCAGACGCCAATCTCGAAGGGGGAGGGACGTCTGCACATGAGACTGTAGATCAGCAGCGAGGATGGATGGCTTCAGGGACGTAACTAGTTAAAGTGATGGGCTGAAGAAAGGCATCTGAGATCTTCGCAGCCTCTCTGGGCCGGCACGTGCCTGGCCCGTACCATGGCCAAATCGGGCATCTGCTCCACCTGGAGCCTCAGGCTTCCTCAGGCTTCCTATTCAGGCAATTCTCCCTGCCGAGGGCGAACATGGAACGTTTCCCGCTAAGCATTTTGGTTTCTGATATCAGATCTTCCTTTATCTACAAACAGACGCAAAGGACAATAAAGGACGGGCATTCCTGCGTCCTCCTGGCAAGGATGGTTCTATTGAGCATGGCTCGATGATATTTTGGTCCCCCTTCGGAAGAGCTGCAAGGCGCAACGATGCTCGTGCCAGGCCCTCGTGCCGGTCGCTAGGGCATCCTTTGACAGGCTCGGATCGCCAAGGAGTGTCACTTTATACTTGACGGGGCAACATATACCTGGATATAGATACCGACATGGGGATATGTCGTAAAACGGCTCGGTTCGTCTAGCACCTTGCAAGATCCATGTCACAAACTAGGATAACAAAGGATAACGGTAAACTACCAGTCCTAGATACCACAACGAACGGCATGTACTCCAGAGTACCAATAGCCAGGTACCTTCCCGCAATAAACTGTCGATAGTTGCAAAAGGCTAGGGCATCACGGAATATGTGCTCTATTACAGAGCCCTCCCATTCCAGATGAGATTTCCGTATCGAAACAATTACAATCAGATAAACCAATAGCTCCCCAGTCCCTGCCAATGGGAATAGTCAAAAGAAAAGAACCCATCACACTGGTTTGCGCCCATCATCCCATGGTTTGTCTCAATGGCAGTAAGAATCTATCGTACCCAAGAATACAGTTTCTGTCGCCATTCAGATTTTATCCCGCGTTCCCATACCGTGAATGAACCTAAAGTCAGAACTATAGTTATCAGCTGTACTTCCATCCGCGTTAGACTCGAAGCCCCTAAGGACTTCGTGGCCTTTGTACTAGTACAAGGTAGTATTCTAATAAAGGCGAAGAACTTTGAAAGTCATCTGTAGTACGATACAGATCTCGTCTGTAAATGCGGCATGGATGGCCAGATCTGGCAGTCCAGACTGTGCTGAGGATATCAGCTCGCGTTTCTAAGCCAGTTGCTATATGACTGTGCATTGCATGCCGTGGAAACACGAAGAACAAAAGGTAAGGGGTGGAAGGTGATTAACAGGTGTCCGTCCAGCGCGAAGTTGCATTCCAGTCATGTACCTCCAGCGCCAGGGCGTCGGAGCCTATATAGGATCGCGCGGGCCGTCCGTCGGCAGGATGCGATACCCATGTGTGTGGAATGGAAGATCGTCAGGTACCAATGAAACCTCATATTCCATCTCTGCATAACGCGAGAATCTTACTCGTAGAATACACTAGGGAATCATTTTGACTCTGGACCAATAGTTCGCAATACCCATGCTTTTTTTTGTATTTTTCTATCTGTCTGTCGAAGTACTAGTACTCTCGTACATGAGCAATCTTCTCCTTCCACCTTGCTTTCCATTCTGGGCTTGCTTCCTCAGTCCATTCCACACAGGACAAGTAACGGTTTTCATCCCTCCCCCTTTGATCACAAATGGTACTAACACGCAGAGGAGTAGTACACCACACAGCGCTATGCAATGTAATGCCTACAGGCTAATCGACGGAATGCTTTTTTGTTTTTCGGCGTCCGTGCACTTCCCTCGATCTGTTCCACTCGGCCGGAAATGCAAATGGTATCCGCAGAGGGGGTACAACAAAGGAGACAGGGCTGGACTTTAGGCACACAGAGTGTACATAAACGCACTCGCACAAGAAAAAACAGTTCAATAACAAAGTATTTTTTAAAAAAGAGTAATTGTAGACACGAAGAATTGATTTCAAACTCGAAAAGACTCGCGCTTGCAATGCCAGTTTTAAACAGACACAAGAGTGAGGAGTAACAAAACAGCAAAGAGACGGGGAATAAAACATAAATGAAAGGGGTATGTAAAAACGGGATATGCGAGATTCGACCAGAAGATTCTAGGTCACAAACTTCGGACCAGAGGTCGTTTCGATGATAGACAGGTATTTCAGGTTGGATAACTATGGCACAGAGGCTATGCACAAAAAAATGGCACACCCAGATATCATGGATTAGAAGAATAGCAAGGGACCCATTAGATCCTCTAAGTATGGACGCTGCAGGTCAGCCCATCAGGTTGGCCCACAAGATTAATACGCAGTTTCAACACGCTCGGGATTTCCAACGTCCCACCGCATATCCTGATGTCGAAGCTTTACCTCAATAGGCAGAGCTATATCCCACCTGAGGTTGAGTGTATGTCTGTTGCCCATAGGAACGTGCAGCCTGATATTCGTGTGAATTCGAGTATTGCACACTCGGGGGCGGGGTGGGAGAAGGAGGACAAGGGTTAGCCACTCCCTTCTGGGCGTTGGCAAAAGCCTCGTTCTCCGGCGTGATTGGCGGGGTGAGATATCCATTTGGCATGTTTCCAGAATACTGCTGCTTCTGAGGAGTGGCCAGCCCGATCTCTCCGTTGTAGGGCTTCGAGCTCTCTGGGACTTCAGATGGCGGCGAAGGCGGCGTGTACGAACTGGCAATCGAGGCCTGGCGGGCGAGGAATTGCTCGAGAAGCTTGGAGACGCGGGAGTAATGGGCGGAAGAGTACTTCCGCGCCAACACCTGCGAGGGTTGATGCAGCTGCTGAGACAATCCAACCAGGGTCATCGAATCGTAGTTCGCAGCCCACTCGGTGTGACGAGGCTGGGGTCGATTCAAGATGCAGCGAGAGAGAGCCAAGGCTGCCCTGGCAAGGTCGGCCGAAGGCTTGGACACGAACTCCCGGTGGAAGAGCGAGATCTCGAGGATGTACAGTGCAAGATGCTCCACTTCGGGGTCATAGGGGGTGTCGATGACGGCGATCTGAAGGAAGCTGTCGACAGTGGGGTGTCCAATGGTCCATCCTAGCGTCTGCAGAACGTGCCACTCCATCTGGATGAACATGTCATCATCGTACAGAGAACAGCACATTGACTTCAGCTCTTTGATCGTGGGAACACGGTCCTTCTTGTCTCCGTACTTGGCGGCGATGAGGAGCGCAGCACAGCCAACGAGCTGATAATGTCTCTTGTACACCACACGCTTCGAGCAGTATCTGTCGAGGAGGTTGATGGTCAGGAAGAGAGTCGCCGGCAAGAGCTGGAATGCGGTGTGTGCTTCAATCAAGAAGTCAAGCAGGTAAGGACGCATGAACCATTGGATCTCCGTTTGAATGTCAATCGAGTCGACATCGGGGAGCGTGGCCGTCTGGAAGAAATAGGGGTTAGCAATGTGAAACCTAACACGGACCCAGTTCCGGATCACACATAAGGAATACTAACATCCATCTCAAGCATATGGCTCAGGATATCATCTTGGTACTCCTCGCTAGCCTGTCTCGACAGCTCATCCGCCATAGCGTATTGACGTTCCCGAGCAATGAGCTTGGCGTGTTCCTTGGGATCCATGTGAGGAGCAGGAAAGTCTTCGTACGATTCCACGAAGAAGCTATCGCAGGGCTGATATTTCTGAGCGTGGCGCTGTTGATAAGCCATGATTGCAATACCCTCCGATGAGTTATCCGGTTGTCAAAGATTAATCGTAGATTCGGTGTCGAGATGCCGAAATGAGAGGACCTGAAACACCAACCAAGCGTATCTATCAGGAAACGACGGAATTAAGAGAATGACAGTCGTCGAATTAGATGCAAATAAAGATTGGAATTAGTTGGAAAACAATATTAATGAGAGGTCAGTGTCGACAATAGTCCGCACACTGCAGTCGAAGGTGGCCAGGACCCAGATATAAGTCTGCTTGGCCTAAGCTGGAACGTGCGACGATCTCATTAGCCGGAGGAATTTATAAGGAGCTAAGGATTAGATCGGGAAGACAGGGGACTTGTATGAAGGAAACAGCCAGGCTAAAAAACAAGTGAAGCGAGCTAAAGGGGTCCTCCTTGACGAGAGGTACTAACCCAGAATAAAGGCCTTCAGGCAGAGGGCACGTTGCAACCCTTACCGTGATGGCGAGTCTGGCATCTAGGCTGGGACAGGACGCAGGAATGAACCTGAGGAACTGGCTGTAGGATACCGGTCAAGAGATGAAGCACGAGTCAACGCCTCCACCCCTTCGATCCGATAACTTAGGCGTGCAGGCCTGTATGTGCCGCGGAATGTGGGGAAACACCAGCGGGACAGGGACAACCCTATCTAGGGGCAGATTGTCAGGGGAGGTATTATATGCACGCGAAGAATGATCAAGACATACACTTTTGAAGACTCACGTCGTTCGATTATCTGGTACAGACCTGAGGTAGGTTTGTCCAGAGAGCTGTTCAACGGCTGGAAAAGTGGTCCACAAGGAAAAGAACGATGCGGGTTTTTACAGGTCGAGAAACTTTCTGCAGGAAACGAGCGACGTTAGCTTCTTGTCTCGGCATGCACTGCACACTGAGTGGTCTGTTGAAAAGATATTGTCCGAGTGGGAGAGCGCGTTGTGCGTTGAGGTATGTGAGGACTGAGGCTCTCATTCCCAGAAGATAGCCGACCGAACGAATGCCCACACACCACTATAGTGTCGCGACCTCCTTTATGTTAACCTCACGGCTGGCAGCTGGCTATGCCTAAAGTTCGCGGCACGTCGACTACTCGACGTTCCTTCTTTAACACGCTACCTTACACGGGACTCGCAGTGGCACAACCGTGTAGTCTGCTCTCCAAGGAATGAGATGCCGTCCAACGCGGTTCCAATTCGCATGCACCATTATCTTTACCGATCCCTCGATTTGCAATGCTTGCTTAGACTGACATCAAAGCTGACGAAGCTCGATTTGATGAAGCTCTGAGGCTTCGCAGCCCGGAGGATGATGGATTGACGATGACGAAACCCATGACCAAGGGTGAAAAAATTTATCTCCGATTTCAGATTATATTATTCAAGGCGGATGCAATGAAGCGTTTCGAAGCTTTATCGGCCGCTATGCCATGATATCTCGAAGGTCGATTCGAAATGGGGTATAAAATTCCAGACATGAAAAGGGGAAAGAAAAGGTGACACCTTACCTCTCAGAAGACACAACTAACACGGAATCATATACAGGAAAATCGAAAAAGGCTAGAAAAAACAGCCAAAGAAGATTCCTTCTTTTCTATTCCCGTGTATCTTGCTCGTCTAACCGGCAGGAGCTGTATACAGGGAAGACTACCGTCGTGGTCGTTACGGATCGCGATGGCACCGTTGACTCGAGGGTAGAGGAAGGAATCGAAGCTGGAGACTCGACGAGAGCTTCACAGGCGTCGAAGAGGGGGGAGCGTCGGAGCAGAACTGACGGACACGGCTCGACTGGAGAACTGATGCAGCAGGCAGGATGCGGTGTCAACCGGATGGTCCAGTCGACAGATCACAGCCAATGGATCAGTCTCAGATCTCTCCAAGAGTTGGCGGAAGGAAGAGAGGAGGAGAGAAAAAGAGGCGGAGATGGAGGAGAGGGAGAGAAAGGTGAGGAGGGAGTTTCTCTCTCCAGGCGGGTGTAGAGGAGAGAAGGAGAAGAGATCAAGAGAATCGAGACGAGAGGTTGAGGTCCCTGGACCTTCTGTTGGAGCGTTCGCTGCCCGCGCCGTATGGTAAGACGTGACGGTGTCAGGCTGTATGGGTAACAGATTACGGGTATGGCCAGAGGTTCACCGCTGTCCGTACGGTTCCGTCTCGTTTCGTCTCGTCCCAAGCCAGTGCTGCCTGGCTGGCTCTGGTCTCCATCCGCCCAGGAAGGGAGCGCGATTGGCTGCAGCCAGAGAGCCGCCGTCTCGGGGGGCTTTCAGCGCCGGCGTAAGGAAACCGACGTCAGTGAGCAGGTATTACGATACATACAGAATACGGGGGCAGTGGTTCGTATGTCCGTACGGTACAACTGGACGCAGGAAACCGGCCCAAGAAGACCGACCATCTCCTGGCTCGACCGCGCCTGTGTACATACGGCGTATCTATCTAGTTCTACACTACGCGCGGGTATCCCAGCGAGTGGCTCCGTGAAGCTGCGACCGGATCCTGCTTGATTACTCGTCGAGTCTTCCAGGACATCGAAGCTCTGTAAAGTCAGAACCTGGCAAGGTCTGCCTAACGGGGCCTGAACGCGGAGCGGCTGCCAGCACGGTAAGTGCTCGACACCGCCCCAGTTTTGGCGGTCGCAAAAAGAAGCCTGAGCCTTTCAGGAGAGACCCTCTTTCGAGCATATCATGCATTCACTGTCGCTGCTACTTTGTACCCCCACAAGTTGCTGCTCATCATCATCCTGATGCGCGACCCCCTGGGCGGAGAATAAAAAGGCCTGTCCAGGGTGCGGATATGTATTATCTCAGGGTCAAGCCCACCGGTACCGTAGACAACACGCCTGTTTGGTTTTCTCCACGATTTCCGGACCTTCGTATGAACCGGCTGGAGCCTCCTGAAAAACTCTCTAACCTCGATGGTCCAGCGCGCGACAAGTCCCAAGACGCTTGTTCAGTATTACGCTTAGTGGGGGGTGATCCCCGTCGCAGAAGAGAAAGAGAACCGGTCAGCCAGTGGCCGCTAAGTAGTGCATGACCCCATCCAGCTCAGAAGCCAGTTCGCCTAGAACAGTAATATTAATTTCTCCCAAGCTGCGTCAGATTGATACCGGACGCTTGCCCTTCTGCACGCTGTGATACTGCTGTTTATGCCATGCAGCCTCTACTCCGCCGCTAATTTTGTGGTATTGTACGCGCTCTCGCGCGACTTACTCCGTAGAACCCTGATCATTTCACCCACAGAACCGGAATTGTTAGGGCCCTCAGCTCTTCCACATCTTGGATGAGCCGCTCTGTAACCCCATCTTAAGTCCATTAGGGACCAACTGAAAATACGCTCGCGTCCCAAGCTCTGCCACCGCGTTTATCGAACCGACTGGCCCATTCGCACATAGACCAGGCTGGCCTTGAGAGCCCGTCACGTCTCATTCTTGCAGTAGCTCCGGGCTGCAGCTGCAAGTGGAACTTTCTATACAGATGCATCGTCGGTTCCTTTGATATGGGTTCTTGCTGGATTTCATTTCGATACACTATCGAAAAGTCGTGATGACAGGAATGTGCTCCCGGTGGATGCGGGGTACGACTCGACAGGTATCATCGACACGGTCCTTCTCGGGGAAACAGAATAAAGATGTCAAAGACAGCGTGTTGCCGTCATTGAGATCTTCCTTTTGCCCTTACATCAGTCGTTACGGAGGTGACATGTTCTCTCTCCGGTAGCGCGGCTCTACTCTGTACAAAGAACGCCTTTTTATAGTCGAATGCATGATAATCCTCAAAGGGTCTATGATCCACAGACAATTACCCGCCGGTCTAGACAAAGATTGGATGGTGTTGCATGTAAACTGAGCCATACAGAACGGGACCTTCCCTTATTCGTGCTTTCAGTGGGAGTGGAAACAGCGGTCAAGTGGTGACATCTTTACCGACAAGAGACCTGGTTTTCTGATTCGACCAGCCATTTCATAGATAATGCTTATCCTGACGATGTTGCGATGTAATACAATATGTATTCTGCACCAGTTTTGCTGTAGGAACCCGAAAACCTTACTTCCTCAGTAACATGCATTGTGTTGGTGAAGCGCAAACATGACTTGGCAGTGTCATCGTCAGATTGACTGTTGGTTCTGTGCTACACCGAGGAGTGTCATATAGATTAGCGCAGCAGGACTTTCTACACGATAAGAAAGTTCTAGCAAAATATGACTGGTTTGCGGTCGTCAGGTCCTCTATTTTGCTTACATCAAATCAATTCTTTCCCAGTATTTTGGACAAAGGACACGGGAGAACACGAACACGCCACAAACAGTATTCCGTCTTGCGTTTAGTAGAGCAGTCATCGTAGCCGAGGCTCTGCATTATTGCTGCAGTATGTACTCCGTAGAATGATATATACTTTGCTGGGATGAAGCAAGGGACGCCGGGGAAGCGTCAAGCGACAGTAGAAAGTTTGACCGGCGCGATGCGGCTGAGCCCTCCTGCTCCTTTTGAGACATCGACGCACTCAAACCACCGTTATCTGTCGCCTAAAATCTGTCAATTACCTGTCTGCTGGGGTGTATACGATGCTCTCGATGGATGTGGTGCTCTTTGTTTACTGTTGACTGCGACAATCCATATGTACAGCCAACTCTTTGGCCGGGATGTCCCATGATCTCCAGCAGCACATAGATAGTAGTGGTTGATCAGCAGCAGATCGAACCCATGGCCATTTAGCCGCCCCGGCTCCAACTGGCTGGATCCTGCGGCATGGCCTGCGCCGGGCCACAGCCGGGCTTAACTAAAATCACTGGGGATGCAAACCGTTCTTCCCTATGACGAGCGTCTGCTCCAAGCTGCGGTGTTACTGCTGCTGCTCCCTTGCAACTGCACAGCCGCTTTATCTAGAGTTCATCCAGCGATGCAATCTCTCTTTTAAAATGTGAGATTACATTTTGCTTGAGATCATGACGAACCTTCTTTCCGTAGGGCTGCTATGCGCAGCCCCAGCCTCACGTCAGACCCTGGTCCCAAAATAACCTTCCTGAAAAGGATCATCCTAGGCCTAAGCTGAGAATATCAAGATGGAAGGCGATAGGATACGGTGGCTTTCCTCTACGTGTTGGTTTCCGTAGTAGGAACATATTGGCAGCGGTCGTAATCTGCTTAAAGCGACGGTCGCTAACGCCATTCCCCCGCATTGACGACAATCTCGAGTCTTCCAGAACCACTGCAGCAGTATCAAGCTACCGGATAAGAAGTCTGATCGCTGAGTCTAACAGCTGCTGCCTGCTCACAACTCTGCTTTGCCTTGTTTGCCCCTGTTCATGGTGGTTATTATTCTTTGCTTGCGGTAGATCGCTTCCGGTGTTTCGAGGCATAACTGCCCGGCTTACCATAGGTACTTACGGTACGGAAACTTTACAATAGCGCCCCTTTTCCTCGGACCATCGCGGTTTGCGTGTGAAGCGCAGATCGTTTGCATAACTCCTTGGCCATCACTTCGAGTGATTTGAACCATCGTTCCAAATTCGCCTCAATTTCCACATATGGGGCTGTTTAACAGGAGTGGCATTTGATAGTTGTCTGCAATATGTTCGCATCGATAAAGACATGGATCCTAGCCAGCCACCTGACATGTCCATCCACCATAGTTTCATTCTCTCTTTTCGACAGATGATTGGACGGGATTCGTCGAAACATATGCAGGGCAATAGGGGAACACAACGACATGTCGCAGCGTAAACCTCGTAAATCACGAGCCACCTGGTCCCAAGCAGTGGAGGGTTGACTCTAGACCTTACTCTTCGCGGCGGCTCTCCCGGAGGGCTTGCATGGTTCATGTAAGGATCATCCTTCCAGAAGAACATGATAATAAGCATTCTACTTCGTACCCTGTTGTGCCACGCCGGATATCCCATTGCTATTACACGTCTAGTAAAGTTATTCGTCTGAAACGTGCGCATGAAAGCAAAATCTCTTGGTAATCCAGCCTGCCGGACTCTGACGGGAGTCCAACAAGCGCAAGGGACACCGAGAATCATATGCCAAGAACGAAGCTTGGACAATTACAACACGACACATAGTTGGGAGCGACTCTATAGTTACACTGATACCTCTCAAGAGCATGGAAACATATCAATCGAAGCCTTCACGCATTCGATATATTATATTGCATGACATCCAACCCCTGTCCAGGGACCCTATCGTTACGACATGGAGTCGTCAAATATGGCAATAGACCTCACTATGTATTGACGTTTCCAGGAGAGCAAAGGGAACTGTCTGCTATCAGTACAGTGCATGGTAATGGGTTCATTTGCCAGTCCATGCGTTTGAATTTAAACCAGGGGTCAAGTATGTCTTACCACTCCGTACGTGAGTCCGTGTAGATGGCTCTATATATAGCATATGTATGCGTTCATGGTACTTATATTTCAGGCATTGCTTTTTAGAATATTACGGAAACAAGCGGCTTTCTTTCGCTGTCTCTCCTTGCCGCGAAGCTGCGACATGCACCTGCATGCTCGGTTCCTTGCACAAGTGTCGTTACAAAGTCAAAGCCATGCGGTCTACCCGAGGCCACCACGCGTTTAACATCATGGAACCAACTGAGACAGGCATCACTATCAAAGTAAGGGAGATGCCACGGATTGATAGCCGTTTTTCCACGAGTATTCTGGAACCCTGCTTACTCAGGGTCCATCCTGATTCGATTCCTGTGGTTAAAAACGGTGAGGCGTCGAACGTGGAGAATAAACCAAGTAGTACTCAGCTAGAGTATCATTAGGTGTCTTTTTACGTTCGTTCGCTCGTTCGTTGTCGGTGTGTCACGTCCTGGTGGAGATGTTCGTAAGAACCTGACCCTCCTATTTCCGAGTTTGACTGTAAGTGAAAGAGACCACGAACTATTCCTGTACCAGGAGTAAGCGGGATACAGTACAGTATAACAATGAATTATGCCCGTCATACGGAGTATATTATGGAAACAAAACTAGCAGGAGACTTTTCTTTCGGGTTCTCGGGGTCCGCCGCCTTGAGTTTCTAGTTTTTTCTCCCGGACGCCGCTTGCCCGGGATTATCCATCCTACCGTACGTTTCTCGGGGCGACGGTTTTCTATACAGTTTTTCTTTACAGGGAATCGCGGAGCGATCTCAAAAAGGCCAAAGGCGTTGAAGGCGGAACAAAATCCACCACGATCAGAAATCCACAGCGGAACGAAGTAGCACGATGAGAGAGAAATAAATAATAATAATAAATAAAGCTCCGCTCTTTTCGCCTCTCAACGGATCCTTTCTGCCACGCGAGAGACCGTGAAAAAAAAAACATGCAGAAAAGAAATAATGGTCCAGCATCCCCACAGCGAAATAGCGGTTTGACATCAGGGCCCGGCCCGCCGAGAAAAGCGTAGCAAGAACAGAACAGATCGAAAGAAAAAGAAGGGCAGAAAAAAAGATCGTTTTTTCTTTGTTGCTGTTCCTCCGTCTACTCCGTAACCCCCACTGCGATTTCCAGTCTCCGATCCACTGGACAGGACAGAGCACATCTGCAGGCTACTAGAATCGCCGGACGGAGAGGGTTTGGGACCAAGTGGACTGTAAGGCAATTTTGATCATGTCATAGCGGACAGTCTGGAAGGGCGGAGAGTCCTGGCGGAGGCGTTGTCTGGCAAAATCTGCGTAGGCGCGGTGAAGAAAACGGTGAAAAAGACTGGTAGACTACACGCGCTGCTTGGATTTACTGTGGTACAGAGTACGGAGTACTGTACAGACAATCCACTTTCGTTAATATGAGACACGATACACCGAGTATCTGCATCGAATCTCCACATTCGGAAATCAGTCGGGTGACAAGGCTGTTAGAAACTGGTAAGTCGCGGGTAACATCTTCTGATTTTTCTTTGTCCTACGGAGCTCCGCCCCTCCTAAGAAAAATTTTCTCGTGGCATCCTTAAGCAAGCTGCGAGTGTTGGTCGTGTACGAGATGTGATGTACGATTTTGTTCTTTCGCGCCATGACAATAGGAAATCATTTCTGACTCTGTTACTGGTGGTGGCTCAGCCTGACATCTGATTTATGATCCCTAATCCTTAGATACGTGACTTGAAGACATAGGAATAGATTAAAGAGTAGATACTAGATCTATATTTAGGAGAGAAATGAAGATTATACAGAGTACTATAGCTCATGAGATCAAGATCGATATATCAACGTCGAGACCGGCACAGAACTATTTGCAAAGCAGCAGCATGTCGTTCGTCTCGAAAGAAACGCGACTTCGACGAACCAGAACGCCACAATTCCACCTGCAGATGAGACGGGTTCCCTTGCACGATAATAATGATAATAATAATTTCCAGCCTGCTAGAGTGCAGACACGAGGCAATATGACCACTTTAGGAAATTCCGCGACTTGCCTTCGCCTGGGATTACCTAACGCATGAAGCTCTGTCCGCCATTCAACTTGTTTTCTGTTTACGTTCTTGATCGTTTCAAGACCCTTCTCGGCGCGTTTTTGACTGGCTCAGAGCCTCTCAGCTGGCTCTACCGTGTTGCTTGTTGTCTCGTAAAGCGTCACAGACCAAGTGGTAATAGTCGTATGTATCCTATACAGTATGGTAACTTTGGAGCGTAACAAACGTACGGCACCCTCGACAGTATTCCGTACAGTACAGACCGTCCCGGATACTACGCTGGATAGAGTTGACCGTAGGCAGACGAGGC
Organism: Paecilomyces formosus; assembly: GCA_029606185.1. Classification (NCBI taxonomy): domain Eukaryota; kingdom Fungi; phylum Ascomycota; class Eurotiomycetes; order Eurotiales; family Thermoascaceae; genus Paecilomyces; species Paecilomyces formosus. Next base: position 793,591 of record JAPVCB010000036.1, read on the forward strand.
GGATACTATCGTCAGAGACTCCACAAACCCCCAAAGGATCACTATGGGTATTTTACCATAGAAGGCCACGGAAGAGCCGATTAAAAGGGAGCATGCCGTCATCTAGCAGCTACGCCAATATCTTCTCTCCTGCATGATTATTGAACTCTTCTTCAATACTACGCTGTACACATGCGGTCTGTGATCAGGATGTCCGAGGTCAATGGCTTGGATCCTTTTCAATAGTTTTCTCGCCTCTAGTTCGTTTGGGCCAATTCTTTCTCCTGAACGCTCCTACCAACCGTGCAGCTAGGAAACACGGCTTACGGCCAGTTTGCCCGGAGCTTTACGTTACAAGAGCTAAGCATCCCACAAGTGACACCAGGGGTCTCTAACCCAGAGCTACTCCCCGGCAAGCAAACAGCGTGTTGCACGCGACGGCAACACAAAGCACATTCGAAGGCGTGTCAGCTCCATTGGGTTTGCCCCGATGATTCGATGACTTTGACCGTACGCTGTAAATATCGCGCTTATATTTATTGTCGATCAGGCGCGTCGTGATTCTCAACTTTTTGGTCCTGGGCCCCCGGAAAGGATTGCGACTCCTGAACCCACTTGGCCAGACGGTCAAACAGGCAGGCAAAGAAGCTTCAGCCGTGTCCCGGCACGCGATCATTTCGGATTCACACCGAGTTCGGAAACTGCAACAGATTTCTCGTCATATCGAAGGAAATCAGTAGAGTTATCACCTATAGATTGTCGACTGTAACACCAACCCTCTTATTCATGCACGCCCATCGTAGCACAGCTCTTCAATGGCATCTGTCTGCATCGCAAGCCACCGCGGTGGACTCCTCAAGACTCCATGTCCTCTGCTATTGCATCCGTAATATCAATGAGTTCATATACTTCCACGTTTATGCATGAGCAACTTTATGAACCTTGTGCCAGATATCATTGGAGGATAGGAGACTCCCGCTCTTACGAATGACGTGAGAAAGCATTCATGTAGTAGTAAGTATGCAGTAGTAGCAGACGACATGTGGCTTAACTCTCATTCAAATAGCCAAGCAGTCTCTTCGTTACAGTGGTCACGACATGCAGTCTGAAAGCCAATGGACAAGCAGGATAGATATTGAAAACACCATGGTTTCCTCTTACGGGAATTGGATGAGCCGGATCCAAAGGAACCTGACATTGAAGGTTCAATGTCGTGCTAAACTTAAGAAAGCATTTGGGCCGCTGGAACTGCACCTGTGCCTTCTTTTGTTGCGCATTGATGATTTACCCGGAAGTATGATGGACTTTCGCGATCATGTACGATCGTAATCGAGAACGCCATCTACCAATGGCCATCCTTGCAGACCAGAAAAAGGAACAGAGCTATTTTTAAAACATAGGTATACATATCCTCGTAGTCGTATCTTACTCTTCAATTTCAGATGCTGCGCAGTTGGCTTGTGTAGAGGACATCTTTTATCTGCACCGCCTCTAGTACCTCGGTTGGCTGTATTCTGCTTTTTGTCTCGTGTGCTTGTTCATTATTTCTAAGTCGGAGATCTGATTTTCATTCAGTAAGGTTACGTTTAGATCTATCACATAGATCGATCTTAATTTCGGGAACACATTATGGCTGAGCATGTCGTCGCCGCGCGCTTACAGGGAGATAGAGTTCGCGTATTCATGTGGCTGGCTGCTTCCAGATAGATAGATGAGGGATTCAGTCGCAGATAAACTTCTAACTATCCTGTGCATCGGAGTCGCGAACCGTCAGCCATGCCTGCTTGTCACGAACTGGGTCATCGCGTCCCAGCATTTGAGATGGTTTGTTCCTGGTAGCCACGCGGTACATAGGTCCTAGTCTGGCCGAGTTTATCAAGGATGCGCGTTCCGCTTTCGCAGACTCGGTCATAGAATCGTCGATGTAATTGGCGATCCTTACACTGCGATGATGCATTCGATCTCCTGAGAAGCACGAACGACTGCTTCTGATTGAATCTGACCAAGAACTTTGTGTCGATCGTGGCAATCGACACTGGAAACTCTGTTCCATGAGTGCGATTGTCAACGCGGAGTCGCCATCTGAGATGCCCCGCAGACTTCTAACCTTGTAAAGATAGCTCCCAATCAGATCACCCAATTGGACCTTTCTCCTCATTCATTCAGCTCACGATGCAAGAAACGACAGCGCCTTGACCCGTAGTTGTCGCAGCTGCGCAGTCTGCGCGAGTAATGCCAGGTTTTCCTTTGCCCGCGACATGATTTGGTCAACGCCTCCGCGAGCCCAGATCTTGCGCTTGATACTAGCATATGCACGCAAAGAACCAGACAACCCCTGGCAGAGAGCAGGAACTAGTTCCTACTGGGTTGATACTGCGGGATAGCCAAAGTTCAAATGTGCATCTTATCAGGGATCCCCCGACAGACGAACGAGGGCATGCGCACAATAGCCCCTCGTTGCTATCTTCCGCCGCACAGCACGGGCAAGCCACCCCAGACCAGAGCGACTGACGTGGCAATCCTCCGATCTTTTTGGGAGACCTATGAGACCTCGTATACAGCCTGTGTACATAACATCGATACAGGAACCGGCAATAATTACAGCTACTGCTTACCCTCAGTGCCGTGTTGTGTTGCGTGCTTCAGGTTGCACTGCTCTCCCATCGCGTCTCTACCACGTCTGGATGGCGATATCATGGCTGAAGTAGTAAGCGCAACGATTTCAGATTCCGTGCCGTTGTTGCATAAAAGGCAAGGTTCCCAATATGTATTTTGCGACACACGGGTCGGATTGAAATACCGCCTGGGTTCGGACGCACATATTTGTAATCCTTGACCGAGACGATGACCGCTCAAGCAGTACGAGTTCTATCAAAGTAATCGTGTCTTCATTTTGATACATTAAGACATCATACGCCTATAATATTCCCCCAGTAATCTCTTTGCTCCGTTTCGACTTATCTTTATGCTTGTAGGTTCCATGGTCAAGTAGCATATAGACTATTAAAAACTGCGACTCCATTTCGTAACAGAAAGAAGCCAGGGAAAACCAGGCATTTACACTCAAAGAACATTCCTCGACGAGAAAAGATAATTCAATTTGTGACTTTCAGTCGTGATAGGCCCCATGATGCCTTAGGTAAATGTAGAGAATCTCATTGCCCAGCGTTTCCGAGCACTCCTTCAGAATTTAACTAGTCATTGATGCCCGATAGATCAATTAATCACCGCATAAGATATAAGGTCTATAGAGCCTCTGGAAGACATGCGAGCACTATACTTTGCGTGGTGACTTAGGGTATTTTGAGATGATGCGCATACAGAGAATTGATCAAGTTCGAAGTACTTCTATTCTGTTTTGTTTCTGTTGGTGCTGGCGAATCCTGGTATTCTCATTGATCGTTCTTATTAGTCTCTAGGAGCTGCTACAGTTGTTATTACTGCTGAAAATGGTCGATGCTCGTTTTGCTCAACCAAAACGGAGCCCTCGGTTTCATATGTATAAATGAGATTCACTTTGACAATGAAAAGGTTCATTCCCGTAGGTTTTACGTTTCATCTCTATTGGTGAGGCTCTGACATACCGCTACATACTTCTTCCAATGCCCCATCTTCTGCAGACTCGAACTGAGAAGATATTGATCGCAGCCAAACAAAGGGACTTGCCAGATTCTGAGTAGCTTGCAGTATGTAAGCAATGCTCTCCTTTCACACACAAAGGTTGGTATGATCACCGTTACCACAGCATATTAAGGGCTAATACCGGGCCTTTGACCAAGGATTCTATAGAGAAGGCTTTCTTTTTCTTTAAGATGATTGTAAACTTCTGATGTAGTCTGCTTCAGAAATTGCGTTCTAACAGATGATGAGGGCACAGCAAAACATACAAGAAATCATGGTACCTATAGAATATAGTGCATCTATTAACCCTATACGAACCTTTCAGAGACTGGAAAAAGAAAACAATGAACACTAATACTTTTGTTCGTCGGTTTGTATGTCCTTCTCAACTGAAACATGAAGGAAAGTGGAACCGACTCACGTGATGATACGGCCCCGGGAAAAACTTCCCCATAGGAAAAATATTCGGCGGGCAGAAAATAACCGCGAAAAGATAGCAGCTGCAGAAAAAAAAGAATCGCAGCACCAGCAACACCTTCGTCAACATAATATCTTGGTGTGTGACATGGCTGCATAGCGGGCGACTTCGGTCGTAGAAGGCACAGAGTTATCGCGATACCCTTTCTTTCGCCTTCTTCATTTTCCGGATTCAGCGCAAATTTCAGACCGAGTTAATTGCAGCTATACCATCAGCTATGGATATTCATCGCTGTCGCTTTGTGCCCTACAATCCCCAGGCCATCAATGCGCTCGCATTTTCTCATCCTCCGGCAGCTGATCAGGCTGGACGGGGTGTTCCGACTCTGAGACTCGCGATTGGTCGTGCGAACGGTGACATCGAGATTTGGAATCCTCTCCGGGGCGCTTGGTTTCAGGAGACCGTCTTTCGAGGAGGCAAGGATCGCAGTATTGAAGGTCTCGTTTGGACACTCGATCCGGCGGAGGATAACCCCGATGGAAGCAACAGCAAGCTGCCTGGAAAGCTGCGTCTGTTCAGTATCGGTTACTCGACTGCGGTCACTGAGTGGGATCTCGAGCAGGGCCGTCCTGCGCGACACTCGAGTGGAAACTATGGAGAGATCTGGTGTTTGGCAGCTCAGCCAAGGTGGAAAGCTACAAAGAGAGGCAAGGATGGAAAGCTTCTGCCTCCCGCAGAGGGAGAGTACACCGGGCAGCATCTTGCAGCTGGCTGTGCGGACGGGTCGATAGTCATACTGTCAACTGCCGATTCCGACCTCAAGTTCCTACGGATAATGCGCCCGTCTACAAAGAGAGCAAGGGTTCTTAGCATAACTTTCCAGACTCGCGATATCATCGTCGCCGGCTATGCCGACAGCTCCATCCGCCTGTTCGATATCCGAAACGGACAACAGCTGAGGACAGTATCTCTTGGTAGGGGTCCCACTGGTGGGCCAAAGGAGATTCTAGTGTGGACAGTCAAGTGTCTTCCTGATGGTACCATCGTCTCTGGCGATTCGACAGGAGAAATCCGATTCTGGGATGCGAAGAACTACTCTCTCATTCAGCGCCTACAGAACCACCAGGCAGACGTCCTGGATGTCGCTGTCAGCGCGGATGGTGAGACCGTCATCAGTGGAGGTGCCGACCAGAGAACAGTCGTATATAGGTTGAAGGATGGAGAGAAAGGCGACAAAAGACGGAGGTGGGCGGAGGTTATGCACCGACGGTATCATACACATGATGTCAAGACATTCGCCGTGTATGAGACTAAGGAAATAAGCATTGTCGTGTCCGGAGGTATGTTTCAAGCCCACTCAATTGGTTGCGATGGAGAATTAATCGCAATCTCTAGGTCCTGATGCCTCTCCTGTTGTCCTTCCGATGAGAGAATTCGGAAAGGAACACCATAGAAAGCTCTCCTCCTTGCCACAAATGCCGCAGATCACATCTGCTCCGTCCTCGCGATTGATAATGAGCTTTTGGGATAGGGAAGTCAGTATATGGCGCATGTCCCGTGGTCCCGAGTCGTTGGTCGAGGGCATTGACGCACCAAAACATCGACTTGTTGCGAAGGTTTTAGTTCAGGTAAGATATGAAGACCAGCATGAGCGATCCCGTTTTTGAGTAAGCGATTCTAATGGAGTAATAGGGCGAAGAGAATATCGCATCGGCTACCCTTTCGCCGGACGGCAAGCTCCTTGCAGTTGCCACTATCTCCAGCGTGAAGCTGTTTTCTGTCCGCAGACGGAAAGGTGATGAGAGAGGAACTCTCCGCGTGCAGAAGCTTGATCTTCCTTCGGAGTTGGCAAACGATGGAGCGCGACTCGTCTCCCTATCATCCGACAGCCGGTGGCTCTGTGTTGTCCGCCCTAATAGTGATACCTACCTTGCTAGAATTGTGCCAGCGACATCTCCGCAAGAAAAGCCCGAGGTACTCCCTCAGCTGACAAAAGTTGAGAGAGCCCCGCGCCGTGCTCGACATGAGAAAGCGGGCCACGGTACTCTCGGAAACTTTGAGAGGACAGTGCGATCGATTGCGTTCTCTGGTGACAGCAAAATTCTCGCGGCGGGAGATTTATCTGGCTGCGTTGACACTTGGGTTCTCACGGAAGCCACAGACAACGCACCCAAGAAGCCGCAGAGGGCAGAGGAAGACTCCGATGACGATTCCGATGACGAAGCCGAGCAGCCCGTTATCGAAGGTCAACGTTGGCAACGTGCGTCTCCAGAGTCGCCGATACCCCGTCTACAGTCTGGAATTATTCTCCTCTCTTTCCGTCCTCAGGCTGATGAGAAAACGAAACTGCTTACGAACGGATCCGACCATTCTGCTAAGGACGAGCCGACGGCAGAATATCGCTTAATGGCTGTGACTAGTGAGCATCAACTGGTGGAGTTCGACGCATCAAAAGGGAAATTGTCCGAATGGTCAAGGCGAAATCCCAAGGCGTATCTGCCGGCTGAATTTACTGGTGTCAAGGATCGAGCTATGGGGGCTGTTTGGGATGTCCATGGTGGACGCGAACGTCTTTGGCTCTACGGCACATCCTGGCTGTGGATGTTCGATCTGTCACAAGACTTCCCTTCAGAGAAGCCTGATGACCATGAAGATGGCCTAGGAAACATCGATCTGGCTAAGGGCGCATCTCACAAGAGGAAACGCCAATTGGAAGAAGAAGAAGAAGCGTATGAAAGGAAAAAGCAGAACAGTGGTGCTGGAGACCGGATTCCGCGCTCACAGGCCGATATCTATATGGGCACCAAAGTACGCAAGATTGATGGTCGTGACGAATCTCAAGGAGAGTGGATTTCACTCGAGAAGCGACAGCAACGTGGTGACGACGAGGAGGATTACGAGCATGATGAGAAGTTCATCGCCGAAAATGAAGCAAACCTCGCTCGTCTGCGCCGTGGCTCTCGACAGGAAGAGAACAGTGCTGATGGCTCGAAGCGTCTTTTGAATGGTGCAGCAAACGGTGATGTTTCTACACCAAAAAAGAAAACTCTAGGCCGTTTTGATTCGCCTTCGCAACAGCAGCTCGTGGAGGTCGATCACGATGGACATTCCCAGCCGCCACGCCGATGGTGGCATACATACAAATACCGAGATCTGATTGGAGTCGTCCCGCTTCAAAAGTCCGATGAGGAGGAAGAGGAAGACGAGGAAAAAGACGATCAAGGTCTTCTTGAAGTTGCAGTTGTAGAGCGACCGATGTGGGATGTGGATTTGCCTGGTCGGTATGTGAGGGACTATGAATGAAGTGGAGGTAATCAAACAGCGGACGGAGTCGTCTGGTTCTTGCAGCATGGGTTTGTGAGTCTTTAGAGCATCTTAGGCTTGCTGTGCGGCGTATTCATAGAAAATTTCTGGATTTCTTTTGACAAGGTCAATGATGTATGTAATTCTAAGACGTACAAAAAAGTTTCAAGAGCTTGTTTTCATGCAGTATGTATATGGTATGGCCTCGTTGATTTCTTGCCATCTGCTGTGTGTACAGTTATGCTGTACCACAAGGTGAGAGAATTTACATAAGGGTTCATTGACGACAGAGGCTGGCGGATCACCAGTCGTCGTAAGAGGAGTAACAATGCCGATTGTCATCCCGAACCACACGGCTGCTAGCAACGGGATCTGGATCGTCTTTCAGTATGACTTAGTTGCCGCGGATGCACCTTCGTGTCAGACTAGCTTAACCAATATTGAGTCTCGACAGGACGATGCAATGAGCTGTCACCATGCTTGATCCAGGGCGTCAAAGGATTCTCTTTGTCTGTTTTCCCCGCTAGTTTGCTTTGTTGAAACCACCGGGCTGGCCAATAACCGAGGGGCCAGAAATGTACTGCTGCTCGTATATTATGTCGCCTGATGGATTCTTTTGGAGTTGCCTACGCAACATGCTACAGACCGAAGAGGCTTCTCTCTAAATAGACAGAACCAGGACATGTCTTCTAACACAACTCCGGGCCAGAATTCGATATCATCTGTCGACTCGACCTACCCTATCCATACGGTCCACGCTGTAGACGGGGACGTCCGCATCGAGGAATGGATAACGTGTCGCCGTTCTGTATCATCTGCGGGGCAGATGTGCCATATCGTCATATGGGCAACTCCTGGCGAAGGGAATTCCGTGCAAGTACGTGCTGCGTTTTCCAGCCTTTTTCTTCGAGAGGGGTTGGTATCTATGGGTTTGGGAACTGATCATACTAACCTGGACCAGTTCGATGTGAAACGGATCCTGATCTCGATGTAGAACCCTTTATAACTGGGGTTGGTGGCTATCTTGGTAATTTTGAAGTCTATGCACCGTCAGATCCCAATAGGCGCTGGGATGATACAACTTACGGATATACCCTAGAAGATGTCTTTCCACCATTGCTTCCAGTCCCCACACCCTCGCTTCCTGGGTACATGCGTCGTGGATTCGTTCGTCCTGGATTCATTCTGCATGACACGTGCTGGGAATTGCTGGAGAAGATGCTGAGCCCATCCCCAGTACCAGTGGAGCGACTCTACAACATCTGTCTTTCGTGCCCTGCCCACAAGAAAGGCTGGTTGGACTGGGGCCACGACTATGGGAAGCTAATGGATAGACTCCCTTTGGATCGATATCCTTGGGAAGATGTCTATGTTATCGGATGTGTAAAGCGATACCTGGGTGACGAGCACTCACCCCTGACATATTTTAAATCGGACCCTCTACGCGTCCCTGAACTTCAGCATGCCCTTACGGTTTCCCGTGAGCGACAAGAGAGATCCTCCCCTATCTCAATTTCGCCTGTTTTCAATGGACTTCCTGATTGCTTTCAGCGGTTACCACAAGAACTACTCGAACATATTCAAGAGCTTCTACCCTCATGCAGCGTATCCCGTCTGAGAACAGTCTCCAGATCGTTTGCCAGCCTTCCCATGAGTCAAGCATTCTGGGCTTCTCGATTTGAGCCCTCTCGAGAACGCGGATACGTCTTCGAGGCGACAGATCCAGTATGCAGTGATATTTCTGAACAGAGAAGTCGTGACTGGAAGATGCTCTATCAGAAGACGACGGTGAATGCTGCATCGTCGAGAGAAATGATGAACCGAAAGAGAGTCTGGGAATTGAACAGAGATTTAGTGGACCTCCTTCTCCAAAAACCTCTTAAAAGCCCAGATCTAGAAAGAAGCAAACATGGAATACCAGGAGATATGCCGCAGGGCAAAGATGCCTGGAGGGCAGCAGGGGGCGATTTCCTTTCGCGCTCACGAGGCCGTCCACCCTCCGGCATGCCTTGCAGAGCTATTTTCGAGCAGACGCTTACTATCCCTGAGAGTTTGAGTCAAATAAGAGTCTCGATAGGTGCCTTTAGCGGAAAGCGATTCATTTGCGGTCTCCGATTCATTGCAGACAACGAGGATGATGCGCTTTTTGGATACATACTGCCCGACTCGGAGACTCAGATAGACATCCATGCATTGAACGGAAGGTTGAATGGATTTATTCTCGCGATTGGACCAAGGGGTATCCATGCTTTACGAGTGACGACAACAGCAGGAAATATCTCGAGTTGGGTGGGAAACCCAGACGATTTGCCGCAGACTACTCGACTGTGTATGAAAAAGCCACTCGACACCCTGAGAGCTTTCTTTGACGTAAGTTCAAGGGCCAGAAATAATGCCGTGATACAGAAACATTAATGGCCATTCAGGGATTTAAGATGGTCTCATTGGCCGTCCCGACAGCAAACGAGCCTCTTTTTGATGACGACCCTGTGCATGAGCATCTTCCTCTTCGATCCACTGGGCTTTGGTATCCAAGTATCCCGGCAGAACATCTTGAACTCCACGAAGCCGCCTTCCCAGGGAGAAGCGTCTCGCTTTATGAATACCGACCCATTGTCCATGTGATGTTTGGTGGGCCCAATGGAGAATACCTGAAATACCTAACCAAGATATCCGTGATAGTATCAAGATCAGCCATTGTAGGAATCGACTTTCACTACACAGAAGATGCTCCGTTGAGACTGATACGAGCCTGTCCTTCTACCTCCAGCGGTGATGATGTCGTCAAGACGCCCTTTTCAATAAACGGCCCGGGTGGAGAACGCTTGATAAAGATCCAGGTGGATGGAGATTTCTTCCTCAGCTCCTGTGGACCAGGATCATATAAATATGGCGCGATAACCTCTCTAACGGTGAATCCAACAACTCCCTACCCCTAAAACTCTCTCACTGGGGTCCACAACACTGATTCATAATGTATATATACAGGTAATTACAAACCACAACCGCTCCTTTACCTTCGAACCCAGCGCGATACCTTACCTCAGACTCCCCTCTGGCCCACATGTCCGTCAAAAGCCAAGAAAAGTCGAGATAGAAAGTGGAACAACCATCACAGGGATCTTCTTCATGCACGTAAGTCACCCGGTCACTCACTCCCCTTGCCCATCCTCCATCCCAACCCCTCAGAAAATTTTCAACCATGGAACCATGAGGAATGACTGGTGCGGATGGATTACCCCAGTCGTTAATAAGGGGCTTTGATATACAGGATGTCGCATACGGTATGATAAGTCTAGGTCCTATCTCCGAGGATCTTAACAGAGCGCAATCTTCGTCTCCAGAGAAAGATTTCGAGACTGTTTTCGCGAAGATGATGGCACGATCTTCTTGATGACCGCCGTTGTAACGACAAGGAAAGAAAGGGAAAAAAAAGCGCTACCCATAATATTCCCACGCATGACGAGGAACAGAAAACGAACAATTCCAGAACGATGCATTACTAGAAGAGCAAAAAACAGAACGAGATTATGAGACACGCATAGCATAGCAGCTAGCTAGCTACACGTGTATGTACTGTACATTATGTGCTGGAACGCTGAGCGGAACGAACAGATGGGTCTGATTTGATTTGTACTGCATTTCGGTCTAAGCAAATTCTTCTTCAAAGGTTGAATAATAACTAGCATATCGTCTCGAACCTTTATCCTCCTCTCGGGGTTTTGTCTCTCTTATCTTACTGAAACCAGTTGATCCCAGTCGAATTGCGCCTTACTTTGTCTGGTATCAGGGAAATGGTATGAAGCGTTACTTATTCGTCAATTTAGTGATGTTTTCGGGATTTTGTCCTCAGCTGCTGTTTGCACGAGGGAGCCTCAAACAATCTATCTAATAATTAGTCACTACGAAAATATACGGAGTAGCGTTACTATTGCAAGATCTAAACCCGAACAAGTCATTAATATTTGCCTGTATGCATGCGTGGCTAAGATAGACCCCAAGAGAATCAGAAACAGCCCATCAAGCTCTACTGCAGAAGAGTAGGAGATAGAATTGGCCTCTATTGCACGTTCTTCATTGGCCCTCTCATGAACAGACGCTGAATGGCACCTAGAGCAATTATAGCCCAGGGCAAGACAGTTAAGATGCTTCAGATACGCATAATGGATATGCGGTAACACGGCCGTAACATACATGGGAAAAGAAAAGTAGAGAGTAAGAAAAAAGAGACCACAAAAGTGGAAGCGCCATCGGCACCCGTTCGTCAAAAAAAAGAAGTTGGTCTACATAGGTCATAACATGTTAAAATGGAACCCCATCGTACTCCGAAAAGAAAGATATATCGCTGCTATCGTCCCTTTGCCAATTGTGATGACTGTGCGATGTACCAGGCCCGAAGGCGTCCAACTCGGTCGAAATCCGGTCTCTGGTCCAGATATGTTCATGTTGAGCAGTCCCATGATGCGGAGAGCGTGGGAGAATCTTCGGGGTCAATCCCAGTTCATCGCTGATGTCAGTCGGAACTTGCATCTCTGAGTCGGTCCTCCGTTGCAGTGATAAAGCTACTGTGAGATCGAGGTGCACAGCCCTATTCGCCTTGTTTCGCATCGTGTTTATCGCAGTTACCGCATCGAATGTGGCTTGTGTTTCTGGATCCAAGCCAATAATGACCGAATTCTGCGCCGTAGACGGAGATGCGGCAAAAGACGACGAACTCGAACGGCGCATGCGCTCACGCAGACTCATGTACGGCACTGTTGTTGACGGAGGAGGCTGGGTAGTCTTGAGAGAGCCAAGTGTCAGGCCGTTTCCCGTAAAATAGAGCGTTGGCGACCAGGCCCAGATTCTATAGATAGTGGTGGTATATAGCAAAATTGCGACCCCGGCAACAGGTACTTGACAGGCTTAGTAGCTCTGGGCAGACACCGTAGCAGGCTAATAATGTGTAAGCGACATTCTAGATAACCAGTAGATAAAGCCTAGATGGCAAGCGTGTACAGAAGTCTCGGCACTGTGACACAAAGGCATGTGTGCCCCAGCTTGGCGAGAATGCAAAGAGTAGAATAAAAAAAGGGGGTTCACTTACAGGACTGTTGAGCATACTGTTCCGCTTATTTCTGCCTTTCTTGATGTGGTTTTTCAAGGCACTTGAGTCTAGAGGCTTCAACAGTTCAAAAGAACACAGAAGTTCTCCTGAAACAGACATGATTGCACCCCAGTTGTCAAATTCACCGCAGTACTATATATGCTGTCAGCAAGCAAAGTCTCGGCGTGAAAAGGCGTGTACAAAGCTGCAACACTTACGTTTGGCGCGGAAAAAACAGTGACCAAGATTCGATCTTGGTAAAATTCATACCCATCCTCAACAACCATGTGGGCTCGACACACCAGATCAAAGTCGTGCTTCTGCAGGAAGTCCATGATCACCTTCTTTCCAAAGCAATAGCTCACACCTCGTTCATTAGGTTCCCAGTCTTCTTCCATATCTGCCGGATCACTCCACAACAGGTCGTTCAGAAGACCGTAGTCCGGTACGTCCGTGGGTCGAGCAATACCGCGGATATCATCCATATGTGACAGGCTAGGCGACAAACCGCCGTGAACACAGAAGATCTTGCCCGCAACGATCGATGCAATCGGGAGGCAGTTGAAGGTATCGATGAACGTCTTCCAGACCTTGATGTTGCAGCGTCGCTTACACTCGTCATAGAAACCATAGACACGGGTGACATTGGCGCACTCGTGATTCCCACGCAGCAGGAAGAAGTTCTCTGGGTACTTGAGCTTATAGCACAGCAAAAGAAGGATCGTCTCCAGCGACTGTTTACCACGGTCGACATAATCGCCTAGGAACAGGTAATTTGCCGCAGGTGGGAATCCGCACATCTCGAAGAGTCTGATCAGATCCGTATACTGACCATGAACGTCCCCAACGATCTTCACGGGAGCAGATAGCTCAACCAGAGCAGGCTGGGATAGCAACAGCTCACGAGCAGCAGTACAGACTGCCGTGATTTCAGCATTCTTCAAGCATACCGCTTTGGTAACTTTGGTGGAATAACCCGCATCGAGAAGACGCGAGATCATGTCATCCAGATCGATCGACTTCAGTGCGCCCATTCCCATTCCCACTCCGGGAGAGTTGCTGGCCTGTTCAATAGCTAGAATCTCCTGCATTATCGGGTTGAGCTGGTTCTCATGCTTGATGAGAATGGACTCGCCTGGGACCAGTGGCGTTACTGGGGGAATGGATGGGGGAGCGTCGGAGACCAGATCGACCTCGCCAGCCTGCTGTGCAGCATTCACATCCTTATGGCCTCGATTCAAGGACGTCGACTGAGACGGAGAGGGAGGAGGGTCGGGGACGGCGTCAGCATCGGATACCACGGAGCCCGGAGACTGAGGTTGGCTTTGGCTCGATGCATTCGATGAGACTCTGTTTGCACGAGTCGAGCGCGTGCTGTTGGTGGATTTTACTGAACCTGCGTCGGACTTGTCGGTGTCCAGGCCAGCCGTGGACCCTCTGGGACTGTCGCTGCCATTCTTGCCAGCTCCAGGGATCTTGCTCCGGATGGAACCTCGCAACGAGCGCAGAGACTCCTTGGTATCTGATCGGGAGAACGAGGGATACGATTGCAGCGAGTCGCCCGGACCCGTTGGCGTACGCGAACCGCTCTTGGACTGTGACTGACCCATCACAAAGGAGACTGAAGGTCTACAGAGCACAGAAGGGGCTAGATAAACAGCCGCCTACGGCTCACAGACAGAACTGGCGGCAACACTCTTCGCGGCGGAATGGGGATATGGAGGGCGACGTCCGGTTTATTCGCAGCTTGAGGATCTCGCGGGAGGGAGCACACGATAAACGGCAGAAACGACAGAATACTGCTCCGGTCGACACCTAGCTCGACTAGCAAGAAAGTAGAGAGGAACGGAGAGCTAAGGCCACGATCTGGCAGAGCAGTCTCAGGGAAGGAAGAGTGGTCAGCAGCGCAGATGTGATTCTCGACTGACTATCTGGCCGTGCGAGCGATGATTAGCTAGACTTGCGGCAAGCTAGCTTGAGCGAGCCTCCGCTGGTTGGACCGGAGAGGGAGGATCGATGTCTGGGTTGACGCAGACAATTTTGCGACGGGCGTCTGAGAGACAGCAGTCTGCACAAAAAGCAAGTAACGCAAAGCAAGGCTGCCCTGTCGACCTGGCCGTCAGCAGCTGGGTAGAGCAAGAAGGCTTAATTCGAAGTCAGTATGGTGTGGGGGTGTCCACGGAGACAAAACGGATGCACAGGAAGAATGACAGATGGAGAGATACAGCGGATGAGCGGACGGGGGAACTGAAGGCTTTCCAGAGTCCAAACATCCGCCCTGTGGGGAAGGGGAGGCTGGGACATGCGTCATGATGGCCATTTGGGGCTATTCGCACGTACCTGAGGAGTAGCAACCACGCTTCGACGAGACGAGGAGGGGTGAGATTTACGATCAGAGCAGGGGACAAAGATAAATATGGAGTATTATTAACGAGCCGTTGCAGCAGACGTTGAAGCAAGAGGCTGAGCTGAGTCCACGGCTGCGAGAGGCGACAGCAGCAGAAATCGAAGCTGGTTTCGGATGGACCGCAGCGGTGGAGCGGAGAGGATAGAGTAGCTTGGACAATAGAGTAGATTATTAGATAGTTAGTCTAGTTTGTTAGGGAAGAGAAAGCCAGACACAGCCAGACACAGCCAGACAGCCAGACAGGCCCAAAGTCGTCCATTAGTTAATTAGTCTGCTCTGGAGTCTGGATAGTCAGTCCGTTTTGGTCTGGATCGCTCGCTAACGTCCCGTGACCCGCCGCTTCCGACGACCAGCGCTTAGTTTGTCTCTGGATTCCGCACGCTTGTTGTTCTAGCACCGCTTACTATCACTTCCAGATCTCCCAATTGATACCCAAAGGCAGCAGATGAAAGAAAAAGAAAGAAGAAAAGAGTTTATTTTTTTTAATCAGAAAAAAATCAATTAGTGCAAGCTCCAGAACACTCTGCAACTCCCTCAACGCATAGGCCGCTGGCTTTGTCGCCTTCGCTGACATCAACAACCACCAGACCCAGACAATGGCGAGTGAACCTTGGTTCTTGCCTCTTCCCGGAAGGACAACATGTGCTTGGCTGCAATCATATGATGACACTTGCAAACCCTGATTGACCAGATTGATCAGATTGACCACGTCCGTCTCCCTCTCTCTGTAGACTTCGAGGCTTTGGAGGCTCTGGGGTCTAGTCTCAATGAGAATACGCTCAGATACCCACTCGTTTTTACCTCATCCCTCCCGGGTATAAATAGATTGATAACGTATGCTAGCTACAACTATATTCGTGGACACGCCTAAGGCTGTCCTACGACTGGAGCATCTCTGATGCTGCCCAACTTAAAATGAGTCGAATCTTGCGCGTCCTCGACTGTAATCCGGATCAAGATACTAGTCGACTCCGTCTTCAGTTATAGTTAACTAAGTCATTGTACGTTCTGAGGTAATCGAGATGGTGCTGCTGCAACTGTTGGCGATTTGGTCTTCTAGACCCGAGCGGTCCAGTCCAGCCAATCTTCCATCGCCAATGCTGGCCAGATTTATGCGGGTTGATTCAACCATGCACGCCCATTCGCCCATCTGCACCGCCTTTTCTTCCACCTGCGCCGTGATAAGCCTTCGTGCTACCTGCACAATCACCGTGCCACTCGCAGTATGCCTCCGCTCCGCCAAGCACACCTAGCATCGGACTGTTTCCCTCCTCGAGCCCCGACATTGGAGTGGTCGGCGCTGCCCGCACAGTTGCCAAGGCAGGAAACGCAGCGACGCAGTACTCTAGAGAGATGCAAGCAAGCACGAAATAGGATACATCATGTACGGTGTAGTAGCCGGGCTTATTCCAGCAGGAGGAGCTCGACGCCGCTGGTTCTCGTCACTTGTGTCTCAAAAGAACGACCCAATAGCCGGTCACACTGAAGGCTCCCCTTGAGGCCACCTGAACAAGGCTCAAAGTGATACGAACGCCTATCAAGTCGCGATTCCTCTTCGCTGCTCCCGCAGACGAACCTCTTCCGGACTTTCCTCCACCTCGATCCGTGTGATATAACGTCCCGGTACGACGACAAGGCCAATCAATCGGCTAGTCATGTCCACTTTAATAGTATCCGCTTTCGTAATCTGTGCCTTGTCCTTGCTCGATGCATCTGCGGCGGCTTGAATGGTGGAAGGAGTAGGGAAGCGGTATTCACAAGTGCCGGCGAGGATGATATTCCGATCCTGAAGTTCACGTAGAAATGGATCAGCAAGGCCATCGTAGAAGCGATCGTGACGGGGAACAAGAAAGGGAATACGAACCGTGTCAGTGCACTTGAAGGTCCCCACAAACATGCGTGTGTCCGTGGTGTGTATACGAAGGGTTCGTCCGAGAAGCGAGTCGAGGAATTGCACAGCTTCGGTGTTGTTCATGTTGCTCTCTTTCTGCCGCTGCACAGTATGGAATGATCGAGGAAAAGCTTCGGATTGATGCGCGAAGACTGCACTTGGAAAAGCGTGCAGTAATGGACTGATATCTGTATGGGAGGAAAGGGAGGTTAAAGCGATTGATGCAGTTGTCTCGAATACCGAGAGCTCGAGGTTTGAACGCGGTGCGGTTCCGTCTTTCGGGAACGTGGGGTAGGCACTTAGTCCTTACTGTAGTCCGCTCCGCAGGCCACTCCGACGCAGCAGTCTCTCAATTTCACGGAGTAGTCTTTGAACAAGCATAGCCAGTTATCCTGATCAGAAGAATATCTAAAATATTCAAACTACTATATATCCGCTAGGTGATATTGCAAGCCAACCAGCCCCAGCTTCGATCATAATCGGCATTACAAACCGCTTCCATATACCTCTTAAAACATATTCTTAACGATAGATCTTTCCACTGTGATAATGGACCATACTGCTATCTAGCCAACAGCTAACTAATCGGAACTCAATGAAGTGCTCGAAGCCTATGACGCCATTCCGTATCCCAAATAAAACACGCTCGAGAGTACTCAGCTCAGGTATATGATAAACAAAAAAGTGTAAACGGGATATGCAAATAACTCCTTCGCCAGATACTCCAAAGAGCCTCCATATAGACATAGCTCACATAAAAAGCCCACAGATAGCAAAAGTTCATCATGGCATACTCCAACAGCACCACGGCTATACAAGAACCAATATATCATGCACCAGTGGCAATACCTGGCCATGCCGGTCCACATCACGTATGGGATTCCGCCCACAGAGACCAAAGTTGTACATGAATCGAAATTAACACCCCGTTGGTGTCCACCCTATGAAGAAGCGATGCAACTTGCTTGATAATCGGGCGGTAGAGTCTGACTAGACACTCTCACATGTCCATTTCAACATCGACCGTCATGGAGGTTGGTGAGTTCGATCCACTTTCGTCTGAGCTCATAAGAGTGTTGCCCTCATTTCCGCTTTTTATCATGGTCCAATGGCCTGAGGATGGTGTTTCCATCTGTTGAGGAACAGCAGACTTGTCTGCTGGCGACACAGAGCTTTTCACTCGTCGGAAGAATTTATCCAATGTCTGTTGTCGCGAGTCGATAGATTCCGGCTCTGGTGCAGGCGGGCTTGTGGGTTCGTCTGCGGGCAGAGCAGGAGTCGGCTTCTGCGCAGCGGAGAATAGCCAACGAAGAGTTTGTGCTAATGGTTGCCAATTAGAACATGTTCGATCCCTATCGATCCCTTCAAAGGGCCCCAAAGCACGGAATGTCACTCACCATAGATGGTCTGCTCGTCCGGACGGTTGTCCCTGAATCGCTTCCTTGTTCGACTAGGGAGATATCTGGATGTTTCATCTGGTGTGGGAATGGCTCCAGGCAAGACTGGAGTAGCATCTGGAGACGCGGTAAACGAGGCTTTGCGCTTGAGACCCATTGTGGTTTTTGTAGACTGGAGAGAACACGGCAGACAGATCAGGAAATAGGGATTGCTGCTGAATAAATAATGCTCAATGCGTGTAGATAGCGGTAGAGTAAGGCACAGTCTCCTCCAGGGCTGGGAATATGGAATGAAGCACTCATAAGTATGTATTGAACAGGAGAATCAGCGATCAGGAGTGCAAAGGCGCGTGCGAGTCGGAGCAGACAAGCCTGGGTAAGGCTAATACAGCAAGAATTTAGCGATGGTTGGGCGAAATGCCGCAGAGAAAAGAGACGCGTCTGGGAAGCGTGACAGTACCAAAACGCGATGTCGTACGCGGATACTTGAACACGCTAGGCAAGTATGGGCTAAATTGCTCTCTGCCCCTCGCGATAAACCTCGACTCCTTCTCTTTCAAAGGGCATAAATTCTATATAAGGGATCTGCTCTTGCGAAACCTTGCGTCTAATACACTCAGATAGAATAAATTCCAACGTGTGTGGATTATCGCCGAAGTGATTGTTTTGCCCGCATGTCGTCATGTCAGAGTGGCACTGAAAGCTCCACCACTTCTAAAGACCGCCACGAGCTACGCGGACGCGCGACGAGAGTAACACCAAACAGTTGGTTAGCTTGACTTTGGTTATCAACACAACTCCCCTGAGTAGATGGGAATAGGGACGAGAGCTTGCTTGATATCATCTCAAAAACAACACTGGTTATTGTTTATTGTATAGATCAGTCGGAAGCATTTCCCGCAACAGCATGGAAAATATCCAGCATAACTATGGTCCATCGCCTCATTTGCTAAGTACCGGATGCGGGGACAAGTGCTAGTGACCCGTAGACCGTGGGTGATGATAGTAAACGTCGTGCACTAAGACTGTCAATACATTACTAGGCTCTATTTCACCCGTAGAATAGTATTCGAAGACTGTCTGCGGTCGGTATGCCGTAGCACAAGGGCCTTGGGGCTTCTGGCAGTAAGTCTTCGGTATGCCGCGGGGTAAGCATCTCTGATTCAGGCCATGGACATAAGTCACTCCACCATGACGACCTCACCCCGCTCGGTCATCGACTCAACGCTTCACGGTGCAGCATCACGCCAGCCAGCCAAACCATCTAGTTCATGATAATTGGAATTAAAGACCCCAGATAACATTTCTTCAGAATGCCTTCCAGAGAAGCGTCTCACGCAGGATCTTGGTATTCTGACAACTCCCGGACATTAAGCCATCAGTTGGACCATTGGCTTGCCCAAGTCCCTGACCAGATAGAAGGACTCGGTTCTCTACCACTTCCTGGTGCTCGTGTAATCATCGCTCCGTGAGTTACTAGATACTACATGCCTTTTCGACTGTGTATTAACGTCCCTTCAAGCCATGCTGGATATGCATACTCGGGACCTTGCGCTGCCTATGCATACAAGGCACTGGATCTGTCGAAGGCGTAAGTTATAGAACAATTCAATGCATGATAGAATCCATTCTCTAAAGATAACATTTACAGTAAACGGATCTTCCTTCTGGGACCGTCTCATCATCATCCGCTCTCGACGCTCGCGTTGTCCCAGATGACATCTTACTCAACCCCGCTTTCTGACGAGCCTCTACCGCTTGATACGGATCTGATCACGAAGCTCCTATCTTCTAAAGCAGTTAAGCCAAATGGGTCCACGGTCAGCTTCACAACAATGTCACGTTCCGTTGATGAGGCGGAACACAGTCTCGAACTCCATCTCCCATACATTCATCGATTGCTCCAACTTCAGTATCCAGACAAGCCTGCTTCCCAATACCCACCTCTGGTGCCCATAATGGTTGGGAGTACTTCAGCATCGACGGAGCAAGCATTTGGAGCGCTGCTTGCTCCTTATCTGGAAGATCCATCGAATGCCTTTATTATAAGCTCAGACTTCTGTCACTGGGGTCTCCGTTTCCGTTATACGTACTACGTCCCACAAGCACCAACACCAGGGCCAAGCCTTCCACTATCCTGTGATGCGCTCCCACAGCCGCCTGCAGCTCTTGAGAAAGTAGAAGAGCAGATCGAATCTGTGTCTGCTGGTCACCATCTGCATCACCGGGACCGTATCAGCTCCGCAGAACCAGCTATCCATGAGAGTATCTCTGCATTTGACATTGCAACTATGGCGGCTATCACTACTGGCAGTACAGAGAGGTTTCTTGACGTGATCCACCAGACAGGAAACACCGTGTGCGGGCGGCACCCGATAGGTGTGATTATGGCAGCTCTGGAGCAGCTGGGGCCCAATTCCAAACCCGCCAACGGCAAGTTTCACTTTATTCGATATGAGCGGAGCGAAGACGTGGTCTCTGTATCGGACAGTTCTGTGAGTTACGTATCTGCGTTTGCGGTATTATAAACTTAGCATCGTCGATCTGCTACTCATGAGTAGACTACGACACATGGACCGATGGTCCTCTGTCGAGCATGTGATTCTTTTCAGATAGACACTTCGTCGATAAATCTGTTATACAAATGCATGATTTCATGGACCTCATATGTTTCCAACTGAGTAGATTCACTGTCTACTTTCACATGCTGTTATATTTGTGGTTCAATGCAATGATTTACCAAAAATGAGGGGAAGCCTGTTTAATCTTTCCAGACAACCCAATAGCGCTCGCCTGATCATCAGCTGTTTCTCCGCTCATGCGCAGGCCATCGAACAACATTCCAATAACGCAGGTTTCGCCAATCAGGACCCATCCCAAGACGAAGATGCTTCCCCACCTCTACTACTTTCCTGCAAGCTGCGTATAAGACAGGATGTTTCAACCAGCCCTGCTTGGAGTAACTATGACTTGCATAAACCGCGCGACTGGATCCACCAATACGTATAGCTCATAGCTCTAGTTAACGGCCTGGCTGCCGGGGATGTACAATATAATTAGTTGCAGACTTCGGGTACAGTCAAATTCGCGCCTTTCCTCTACTGTCTACCTTTCGCTTTCATCTTTCTATAGTTGACGATGACGATCTGCACGGATGATAGCCAGATCCATGTACAACGACTAAATCGGAAATCATCCTTTAGGTAGAGAGCCTCTAGATGGTGTTCTATGCTGTATCTGTCAAGTTCAGGTGCTTTTGTCACAGGCCTCTTCTCAAAAGATGTTGCATACCGAATGCATTGCCTACCTCAAATTCGCTGCCAAGCAAATTTTCGGGATGCTCGTCTGATATGAAACGTTCGACGCGTTAGAAATGGCAGAGCATCTGAATTACAGCATGACTTCAAGTACAGGGTTCTGCGCTTACGGGTTCTCAAGATCGACGTATTTACTGGAGGAGACTAGGGCGCTTGTAAACAGTAAGATTCCCAATCATATACCGGCGAGGGCGCAAGTCGATGAAGGAGGTTGTCTGCTGACTTCGCCGCATGGGCGGTGTTCCCGGGAGAGCCACCCACGATCTATGGCTTGGATTCCGGGGTTAAAGTTAAGCATGAGATCGAGCCTAACGACCTTTAAACCAACCACATGGTGCCGGGACAAGGGGGCTCGGCTTCCCCATGACCCCCAACGCAAACATAATGAGTAAGTAGATATCTCAGAAATCAACATCGACACTTAGGTCAGGTACCTCCTTAAGGCTAATGCGCTACTTGGGATAACAGTAAAAAGCTATCGAGGATGAAAGTACCTGAAAGTCTAGCCAGGTATTGTCTCACTTGATTATTTGATTATTCATGGTTTGGGAAAAGTCTTATCTGATACCAAAACACGCTACATTCCATTGTCCGACATAGCTTAGTTTACAAAGAACAGGAATGTGACATCATTTTCCAAACAATGAAATTTACTTGACTTGTTTATCTTGGAACTGATTGTAAATGTCTACTAAAGGAACATCTGGCACCATTTCTCGCTACATTGTAGCAGAAATCTGTACCATGTGAATTGCGCGATTTATCAGGCGGTGAATTTGGCACGATCACCATCATTCGAAGTCCTGTAAGGATGCCCTCCCCCAAATAGCCCTCAAGAATCAGCACTGACCGATTCCAGTTGACCGGGGTGGCCTCGTGGCTCTTTCGAAACATAGAGCTCTCATCGGCAATTGGACAACAATGAATCGATCGGCCATCCATTCTTTTACTCAGTCGTTCTGTGAATGATGACAACATGTACACTCTTTTTATGATGCGACATCTATGAATGCTACTCTGTATGGCAAGAACCAATCCCCTAATGCCCCATGATGTTCTTGACTACAGTCAGGGTGTGGAGTCGCACTTTTGCTTACATCCCATGTAATCAAGCTGCATATGCTCAATATGACAGGGAGATATAAATAAATGAGAAGTGGCCACCTTACTGACATGAAGAAAGCCTTAAGGATGTTCGCAATAGCCAGTCTGATAAGAACCACAATATCTTCCAGGAAGGAGCGACCTACACAGAAAGAAATGAACTCCATCACTCTCTGACATACCAACTATAACACTCATTCATTGACATATCACGGAATTTGCGAGGAAAGAACCAGGATTTCTGGTCTCCTACTCTTACTTTTCTTTCAATCGTTCTATATCCAAGTTCTGGGATTGCGCACCTCTCTCGTTCTTCTGTCAAGATGAAGATCCATTCAGGATATTCTCTCGCTATAATATTGCAGTGCTTCACTGCGATAGTTGCGGCGATTCCTACGCGAGTCGCCTTCAACCAGCTCTCTCCCAGGGCGAATACCACTGACAGACTCGTGTTCTGTCATTTCATGGTAGGTGCTCTAGCTCAGTTCAACACCGGGTTGAAGTAACACCTCTTTTCAGATAGGGATTGTTGGCAATCGTCAGAATGCCTCAGACTATGATGACGATATGAAACGTGCGAAATCCCTGGGGATCGATGCATTTGCCCTGAACATTGGCGTCGATCCCTATACCGACACGCAGCTCTCCTACGCGTATCAATCGGCCGCGAACAATGATATGAAAGTATTCATATCCTTCGATTTCAACTGGTGGAATATTGGCCAGGCCAGTGAGATTGGAGCAAAGGTGAAGCAATACGCTGGCCTCCCTGCGCAGCTCAAGTATGATGATAAAGTTGTCGTTTCGTCCTTTGCTGGAGACGGAGTCAATGTGGCGGCCCTTGAGTCCTCCGCAGGAACAGACATATTCTTTGCGCCGAATTTCCATCCGGGCCAAGGGAACTTCAGTGCCATTGACGGAGCTTTGAACTGGATGGCATGGGATAATAATGGGAACAACAAAGCTCCCACACCGGGGCATAATGTTACAGTTGCCGACGGAGATCAGTCATACATCACTGCGTTATCAGGGAAGCCTTACGTCGCTCGTAAGTCTCATGCTCAGGAATCCATATTATAATTCTGAACCAGATATTTAGCTGCATCGGCCTGGTTCTCGACACACTACGGGGCAGAAGTATCATACAGCAAGAACTGGGTGTTCCCCTCTGACCTTCTATGGTTCAACAGATGGAATGACATCCTTAAACTTGGTCCACAGTTTGTCGAGATTATCACTTGGAATGACTACGGAGAATCGCATTATATCGGCCCTCTTTCTTCTCCTCATAATGATGACGGAGCTTCGAAATGGGTCATGGACATGTAAGTCACGAATTGCAAATAAGCATACGAGCTGCTGACGCTAATTTTCTAAAGGCCGCACGATGGCTGGTTGGAGATGGCAAAACCATTCATCTCCGCGTACAAGGCTGGTAAAACTTCAGTGAATGAATACATCACTGATGATCAGTTGGTCTACTGGTATCGGCCTACGCCAAAAAGCATCAACTGTAACTCTACGGACAATACCGAGCAGGGGAGTCCTAACAACTCGAGCGGCAACTTTTTCCGCGGCCTTCCCAATGGCTACCAGACATTGGAAGATGCAGTCTTCGTCGTATCTCTTCTCACTGAGCCTGCTACCATCAAAGTACAATCTGGCAACAATACTAAAACATTTTCCGCTGAGGCTGGGGCTAGCGCTTTCAGTGTCCCAATGGGCGTTGGAAAGCAAGTCTTCTCAGTTACGCGCAATGACCAGTCAATTCTCAGCGGTACAAGTCTGAAGGACATCGTGGACACATGTATCTGCGGAATCTACAACTTCAACGCCTATGTTGGAACTTTGCCGGCACCTTCGACTATTGATCAGTTGCAGCCAGCTGGGTTGTCCCTGCTAACCCAGGGTCTCCAGGTGCCATGTCCAACTAACACGTTGGGAGCATCTGCAACCGCTGCATCAAGGAGATACGCAGCAACCCCTACCAGACATTAACTATGACATTCGTTACAACTTTGGGCGCGGAGGGCGGGACACTCGTTCTGGGAAAATGCGCTCTGGTATGATACCAAACTTCTTGTCTCTCGCTTGATTACAAGACGCATCTAGTGACGCACAATTGTGGAGACGGCATGGAATAGCTATCACCGAGGTGATATCTACGGAGATCAAGTTCTTGTGTATATATTTATGGGGGTTCTGGAAGCGATACGAGTCACTCGTTTATTAATCTTTTACCACCCCTATGTATGTATTCAGTGTACAAGTTATTTCAAATATATGGCTTTTCTTTGGTCCTTAAGAAGAGAGTATAGATACTGAAGAAGAATGTGTACTACTCTGTAGTGAGTATCGAGAGGCTGGCCAATCTTAGCCTCGGCCCTACTTAGATAACTTCCCCGCAAACGCGGAGAACCCGGTTGGCGGACTCCAGAATCGGCGTTGCGCGGGGAATTGAATGCCGTCTTGTCACTTTTTTCGTTCTTGTCCACAGAAATACAGTACTGTCAGAGAAGGAAGCTACCTAGGTAGACTCAATGACATCTTCATGGAGAAGCACTCCCATGACTCCAGCCCCAGTAGCCCGGGGCCAGACGAACGACGAGTGAAGAGGCGCAAAGTCGCGTTGGCATGCGTAGAGTGTCGCACCAGGAAAGTCCGATGCGACGGCATCCAACCTGGTTAGTTTCCTGTCCTTGCTGGCATATTTATCGCTCGGGTCTATGTCCGACGAGCTAATAAGAAGTACGATTCCAGTCTGCGGAGCATGCGCCAAACGAGCCCGCCAGTGCGTGTATACCCTCGACTTGGAGAGGAAACGGTCTATTGAGCGAGAGTGAGCTTGATCAATCCTGAACCTAGAAATAGCTGTGGAGGCCCCTGTTCTGACGTGCGGGGTTGCCCTTTTGTGTGCATCTAGATATGTTCTCCGTCTCGAGAGTCGTGTCAGGGAACTTGAGCGCGAGAGGGTTTCTGTGAGTACTCCGTCGGCTTCTGAGACCAGAGGGACTGCGCCGGAGGAGTGGTCGCATTCCAGCGTATGTGCTCTATTCTAAGTTCTATATCTTGTTGACACTACTATGCAAACGTGTATACTGATCGCGGGCTTTCGTCTAGGTAAATTTTCATTTCTCAGCGTCGCAGCAATCCCCTCGAGATAGCTCCGTCATTACCGCGGCTACTCCGCGAGATGGTCCGCAAACATTCAGTTATCACGACAATCAGAACGGTAGCGACGAGGTGGAACGATGGGCCAGAAAGCCGAAAAATAACCGGTTTTTAGATGTTTCCAGCACCCCCTTACACTTCAATGGAGACCAGCATTATCGTTCGCAAGCGTCTACTGAAGAGAAGCCATCATGCGAGGGGGAAACATCCGACGGGGTGAATGCCATGATGGGCGCCGTTGAAGAACAACCGGCTCAAGGCTTCTTCGGGAGCTCGAGTGCGGCGAGTTTCATGAAGCAGGTCAAATCCGCTGTTGAAGAGAAAGTGCCGTCGCCGGAGTCGAGACCTTCGGATATCGTGTGCGAGAGTGCACCTCGTTCGACATTGATGTCTAGACGGAAGAACAATATCCACACAGAGCTTGCAAACTATGTGTTACCTCCGCGCAAGTTCGCAGATGGTCTAATGGATGTTTACTGGAACCTCGTGTTTCCGTTGTACCCGTTGGTCGACAGGGCGCAACTCAACGCTCAGTATAACAAGATATGGACGGGAGAGAGTTCTGAATATGACGAGAATATGTTGATGTGCACATTCAATACCATCTTCGCTCTCAGTTGTCAGTTGTCAGACTTGATAGAACCGCGAGAACGGAGGGCATCGGCAGACGTCTTCTTCTCCCGGGCCAAGGAGCTCCTCCATTTCAACCTGTGGAATAGCGGTTCCGCAGAGCTCATTCAGTGTCTCCTACTGATGGGCCAGTATCTGCAGAGCACTGACTCGGCACATCAGTGCTGGATAGTCATTGGTTTAGCTGTCAGAAATGCGCAAAGCCTTGGGCTACACCTTCCCTCCACAATCTCTAGGTTCGAGAGCGTGCGGGAACAACGGCTGGCACGCATTATTTGGAATGGGTGTGTATTGATGGACAGGTACGTACCCCCTGTTCCTATGGACCACGTCGCTAATAATGTCTAGGGTTGTCTCGATGACTTTTGGTCGACCTACTATGATCTCTGAACCGTCCTATTCATGGGTGTCGCTCCCTGCGACCATTGATGATGATGAGACCGCATCTCCTGATCTTCAAGAATCGAGCAAGCGATCTGATCAGCCATCTCTTATAAACTTTTTTGAGAGGTCTTTGGAACTCTATGAGATCCTGAACGATATACTCTTGCGGCTATACTCTTCAAACCCAGAGGGCCGACTCAATGACGTCCGCAGTTATTATTGTTCCCAGAAGGAGACCAGAGATGGTGAACGTGAAGTGTTTGAGCTAGATCGTGCTCTTGCAGAATGGTGTCGGAGGCTGCCACCACACTTGCGAGATGGCGAAACTGCGGCGAATCCGATATTCCAGCGCCAATCTATTGTCCTCAGGTCGAGGTGGGTAACGAACGCGTTAGCAGAATCCTCGTCCTCAGTATGGCTGATTGACATGATCTAGATTCCTGCACGTCAGAATGCTCCTCTTCCGGCCTTCATTATCGCGTTATTGCACAACCCGGGACTCTTCATGTGAAGACCCGCTCGTCTCGCTGTCCGACTCATTCCCGCAACGAGTCACTCTCCAGTGTTCGATAATCTGCGTGAGGGCGGCCCAGGAGCTGATCGAGCTGATCTACAATAAGGTTCCCTCTGATGGCACCAACGGCCCAATCCCAGCGTGGTGGTATAATATCCTATGTATGACTCGAGCCACTGCGTCTATCTTATGCTAAACAAGTGCTGACACGGCAATGATAGATGTGTATACTGCAGCTACTGTTTTGATCGCCGGCCGACTTCGTTCGGCCATCTTGGCAGAAGTAACCGAACCGGCTATTACGAGGTCGTGGAATTGCGCCCTTGAAGTTTTACGCAAGTATCAGGATTATAGCACATCGGCGCGTCGCTGTATTGCTGCTCTCGAGATACTTTACGATAGAGTAGTTTCGGAAGGTCACCAGACCCGTCATCGGGTACATTCAACCTTGCTGAACGAACAGCAATGCCAGAGTTACCCATTATTACCAGCCCCAAGCTCCCTGGACGAGATGTATTTTGGAGAGGGCATTGATTCTACCGTCTTCGATACTTTCAATTTGGCTGATCCACAGGATATGTCTTGGCTGCATAGTGTACCAAGCAATCTCTATTAAGGGCCGGGAATGGCTAGTCTCTATGCAT
Source organism: Paecilomyces formosus (assembly GCA_029606185.1). Taxonomy (NCBI): domain Eukaryota; kingdom Fungi; phylum Ascomycota; class Eurotiomycetes; order Eurotiales; family Thermoascaceae; genus Paecilomyces; species Paecilomyces formosus. The sequence continues at coordinate 821,457 of JAPVCB010000036.1, forward strand.
GTCAGCCTGCAGCCCTTTCCGGTGTGCATCGGTGTTCCGCCAAGGAGTCTATCGAACAGAATAGTGCAGTGTTGGCGATTCAACATAAGACTGCACGACTAAGAAAACCTTATAAACGGAGGTAGGTCCGACACACCTGGGGCCGTTGAGAGTGGCTGTGTCTAACTATCCACTGTCATGTAACATGCAGCATCCCGCGGAAATGCACAGTTCATTATCGAACTCGAGCTTATCATGACGATCCGACGGCCCTCCACCAGCCATGGGAGATCATCGAGCTAGTTCTGATCATCCAAGCTCCGGATCCGTACGAGACTGGGGGATATATTTTGTGAGCGCTTATTCGATAATCATTTCTCCTCCGGCCGCTACTGTAGGTGGCACGGAAATCAACAAGGGGATCAACTTCGCCTAACCTTCTGCAAACCTCCCGCTCTGGACCTTACATTCTAGCCCCTGTTGGATGGGCTTATGCTTATCTGATGACGTGTGATATTGTCGGATGAATTGTGCGTGGACTATTAGAAACAATTTCTAAGCAAACTGCCCGGTCCATGCGTTATCGGCACTCAGTTGTCTGTCACAGTCGTGATCTACGCCTAAGAACCTATTTGATGCAAAATATTATCTCCAGGGATAACTGCTCTGCATTTATGATGCAGAATTGTCGTCAAGTATTGGCTCTTTATCATGCATAATCCTTGAACGTCCTCGAAAGCTACCACGCAGGTCCTCATTTTCCATTGGTAGTGAGGTTGGAGTCTCGATCGTGGTCTTCAGATAGACTCTCTTCTTCTTTCTGCTTCCCAGAGTGGATCCATTTCCGGAACGCTACCGTCAGCATGCTGCTCATGGCAATCTGCAGACCCTGGAAGATTACCATAGGGATCTGTATTTTGGATTGCTGCAGAGAAGTCAATCCAACAAACATGAGGTTGGATAGCGGCACTCCCATCGCTGGCGTCTTTGCAGGGACACAGTAGGCCACCGCAACGGTGTCCTCCTTCGGAAGCCACGTAATCGAGAGCAATAAACATACACCCAGCCAAATGAGGAAATAAGCGATTGAGATAAACACAATGAACACCAAATTGCTGTCCTTGACGCTATCAAAGGCGCCAGCGCCGAAAGCTTGGTCGAAAGTTTGCCAGATGATCACCAAAAGGGAAAATGAGCCGAGTTTGTTGAGTTTCCACTCAATGAATACTTTCCTGGTGGCTTTGGGAAAGAAGTATCGGACAACTTGACCTACAACCTGTTCACGGTGTAAGTGGACAGTATGGAATCGGCCTAGCGACCAAGAAGACAATACAGGGGTAATCGGGGAGAAGCTCATACCATCGGAAGGAAGACAGACAACCCAAGTTGTTTGAAGACGCGCCGGTATATCTCAGCATACCCGCCCGAAGCGTGGGGGAGGAATTCCGTGTACCACGCATGGGTCGAGATATACATCTGCACAAGAGGTGGTGTAAGGAAAGGCCCGAGGAAGTTGCCGATTGTAGATTGGACAACGGTGAGAGCATCATTTCCGTGAGCCTTTCGAGTCATAACGATATTGGAGGATATCGTCGTCGGCACGCAGCCGGTGAATATCAAACCAATCAGCAGGCCTGCATCCATGAAGTTTCGATTGGTGGCGCAGGCACTGACGATTCCGAATATTACCGCGGATGTCATCAGGAAGCACTGCACTTGTACGAACAAGTGTACTTTCCATCGTGAATAGTTATCCAAGAGCACCTGAGTTGGAAGAGTGCAACCCGTGATGAAGAAAATAATCGCCACGCAGAGATATGTAACGACTGTCTGCTTTAGTTGCAACTGGGAGTCCGCCACCTGCACCTGAGAAGCGATGGCTATGACTATACCCAGTGCTATGAGGAACCATTGATCGAGGATGAGCCATATCACGCCATCATAGGCCCGTCTCAGACGAGAACGTTCTGGCATTGGGATATCTGTCTTGGCAAAAGAGGACCCTGGATGCTTGGTCGTTCTGAAGATTCAAAGGGCGTGGTAATTCTTGAACTCCAAGGCAGGTCAAAGCGAGAACAGGCAGCAGCATGAGGAAGGAATGGAAGGGTCTCAAAATCCTCAAAACCGCAACGTCTCCGGCCGGATTAAAGCAAAACGATCGGTTGAACTATTTGGCGTTAGACGGACATGCAACCCATTTACAAGCTGGTCTAATCGGATTATCTCTTTCTTTCTGGCCAAGAAGAGACCTTCATGGAAAGACGATGGCACTATTATCGCCAAGATGGCTAGAAGTTCATGCCCGAAAATGGAAACGGATATCTCCGGGAAACAAAAAGAAAACGGCCAGGTACTTACCGACAGCAGGGATTCGTGAAGTAAATCGGCCCCCACCGGACTCGGCATGCAGAAGCCTCGGGAACATATAATAATAACGATTCCGTCCAACCTCGCTATCAATGCAAGTTCAAGGATCTCAGCGGGCCGCTCCTGCGGTCAACTTTTTTCTTTATCTCACCGAGACGCCACACTAAGCATCCAAGAAGGATTGGGATCTTTTTTGAATTTTTCTCCTGAACTTCAAGTCTCGGAAAATGAGCTGTCACACGAAGAGTTAGACAATGATTCAATCATCTCGCATATGGTGTGATAATTAATACTGTACTATTCCAGACGGAGGATCCGCGACAGCTGTTGTTCAGGGAGCCACACTAAACACAATCATGTCACCGATGAATGGACGAGCACGAAACATTCCAGAACCCAACGGTCTGGGCAGTAGATAAATTAAGCACCAAGTGCTTATTGGGACGGGGGCGATGCGCATGGACGTAACAAAACGAGTCCAAGAACAACACGATCTTCTTTGATCTTCCGGCCCGCTATGGATACATTGGCTTGGCGTATACTTGGCGAACGATCGTCTAGTCCGACTCCACTCATACAATGGCCTCTGAATCTCTGCCAAGAAGAGTTGATGAGACATTCAGCTCTTAGGTATGCTATCACTACGAACTAGGATCTTATGTTCGACTAGTATTGATCCAATCGGAATGGTTTACGGAGACACCTGTGTTGTGAAGCAATCTAGAGCAGTCATGTGAAAGCTATAGGATCCCTCCTAAATCAGTGTATACTGCGGACAGGGTCGAATATCCTACCGTGCATGGTGTGATGGGACAGGATTCCTCTTATCAAGATGCTAGTTACGACGCATGCAGCTTACCCAGCCTCGAAACCACATCTTCTTCAAAGATAAGGATCAGCGGGCTATGTATCTGTAAGTGGAAAGATGTGGTCTTGTCGTGCGTGGTAGGTCCCTGTCTCCATGAGAGATCATGGAGTTATGAGGGAGTTGGCACAAAGGACGAGAAGGATAAAGAGGGTCAATGCCCCCGACGCAGAAATATTGCATCTGGATTTCCAAATCGCCTCTCAAGGATTCGTGATAACATCAATTCAAGATGTCTTCCATCAGACGAGTTCCTCAGGCAACTTCTGCATCACTTCCTTCCATCTTGACACCTGCACGCCCATATGGCCCGCGGTTTCTGCCTTTGCTTGTGAATCCTCAGCCATCTCGAGGTCTGGTCGAGACCAAGAAGGCACGGAAGCTAGCTGTGGCAGCGGACCTGAGCGACTTGTACCAGGAGACAAATTACTTACGAAACATCATTCGAAGTATTCCGCTCATATTTGAGAAGCCTTCCGCCCCAGTCCCCGCGCCTGCGGCTCCCCAGAGTTCCGAGTTCCAATTTCCCTTAGCGACCCTCTTCAAGGCGCCCACTCGCGAGCTCGGGCTTTCGCTCAAGGATGCCTATCTCAGTGCCCTATATGAGCATGGAATCGTCGGTATTGAGCTTGGGTTTGAAGATCCAGACAGCCAATTCATCCTGGATGTCGTCAAGACGCTTGGGTTTGAGGCAGACACGCACTCCAACACCCAAGGGGCTCTCTGGGACGTTACATATAAGCCCGAAGGTGTACTGAGTACGGCCAGTGGAAAGACGGCACACAGTATCTCGCATTCCCTGGGGGAATTCGCTTGGCATACTGATGGTGCTTTTGAACGCAAACCAACCCGCTTTTTTGGGTTTCACATCATTCACCCAGATAAGATGGGCGGTGGGGTCTTCCGGGTGCTTAAAGCAGAAGATCTCTTCTCACTGCTCTCTCCTTCGACTGTGGAAGTCCTTACGAAGTCCGAGTTCGATCTCCGCGTGCCTCCAGAATTCCACAAGGGCGTTGACACGGTGAAAGGGAAGGTTCTCCATGTCGACAGTGAAGGCAAGCCATATGTCCGATACCGGCGTGATATCTTCCTCGATCCACCAAGCGACAACAAGGCAACATGTGATGCTGTGGCCGAACTCACGCAACTCTTGGACGAACCAGAAAAGGTGGGCGAAGCCATACCTTCGTTTGCGTTCAAGGAGAACATGGTCTTGCTCATGGACAATGCTCGATTCCTGCACTCGCGAACGGACATCAAGGACCGGAGGCGCTGGTTGCGACGAGTTAGATTCCACGAGAACCCGTCTATAAAGGCATGAAGCCTTTGGAGGTATCACTGTCGCTGGCCGTAGTCGTGCGTTTATTTTTGGGTCTCTGGTTTGTTTTGGGTTGATAGGATATAGATATCTTTTTCCTTTTTCTCCCCGGCTTATATGCCACATGATGTCGTTCCGATCTATAGAAAGTCAAAGGCAGGTTCCTGGTCATGAATTTCCTTACATAACAGTAGCACTGAAGCCAGAATAAGAGTGAGACAGGGTACCTGTACCTGAAGATCGTGTGGTAAGCTTAAACTTTCGACAAGATAGTTAGTGCACCCAGTTTTTCCACCGTATCGGTCCGGTCTCACGACATGCGAGTGGCGTGAGTTGATTATGGGTCAAAGGACTCTGTAGAACCTACATAGTTACTTTCGTCCCGTCTCGCAAGTGTCTTAGACAGCCAAGAAAAAGAGCAAAGAATTGTGAACATGAAAGTGCACTGCACTATCGGCCCGATACTAGGAGCTTGGATTCTGTCTTGGCGGGCCGAAGCCGCTTGATGGTTAAGTTGATCTCTAGTCTAGTATGATCGGACTAGACTATTCATCCCTATGGATGGGGTTTGTTACGGTAAAGGCTGGGTTGTATTCTGTACTCCTTCAGGTATTCTCTCGGAGAATTTGCCAGAGGTTCTCTGCAGTAAGAAATGTTTTTGTGATGGGCCGAGAGGGTTCTAGGCTTTCTCTTGGAGATGCCACGACTCACGATCAATATAGTCTGTAGAGAATAATAAAAGACCATGGCCAGCAAGGACTTCACGATCATCCACGTGGTCTGTGAAACAGCTCATTCGAGTTTTAGCAATGCAGCTATTACCTTATGGAATATTAGTGAATGCCGTATGTGTTTAGCTTGACGTGACGTATTATGCATGTTGCTTTTCTTAATGATTCTGGCCAACAAAATGGGACGAGATGGCTGCGGTTAGTGGCGGCTTTGAAGTTTCAGGTATTGTTATTATTACTCCGTAGTTAACTAGTTCATTAGGCGTGGAGAAAGCGAGGTGGGATCATAACTCGGCTCAGAGGAGAATCGGTGATGGGTAAGGGAATGAGTACCATAGAGTATGGAGTTTGGCAGTGTATATTATCTATCATCGGTAGATTTCTAGCTTCTCACTCACTGTTGGATTCTCATGGATAGATCCGAGTCACGCGATGTTGATCGTGATATTGAGACGACAAGACGCGATTCTCATAAGTTGAGACAAGTTCCCCACTTTATTAGAACAAAGCTACGAGCATGATTAAGTATGGCTGCTAGTGACATCCGAGACGCAACCAGAAAGGCCAGAAGAGCGCCCAGAGACAGAACAGCAAGTATGATACTCCATAAAGCCATACAGACAACGCAGAAGGAGGCGACTACCGACGACGACATACACACCGAATCGAATGAGAAGAACTCGCCGAACAATGGCGATTCACCGACTTTCTGTCCGTCGGCAAGATAAGACCAGTAACAGGGATAGTTCGCGGAGTCGTCCTCCAACTAAGTCAGTTAAGTTAGGTTAATCTCTCTATCGTTACCGTCGCCTAGTTTCGGGCCCCCACCGCGTCACTTCGTCCGAGCTCGGATGCGCCCTTTACTTGGGGTTGGGATCTTCGACCTCGAGGTTTTTGAATAAACCATCATCTCTCTTTTTCCGACGGTGGCATTCTCACCTTCTGCTTTACGATGACTGCCGTCGTCTGTTCGAGGCATTCAGTGTCCGCCTAGCCCTAGAGCAGTGCCGGAGCCATGGCGAGAATCAAACACGGGGTATTCTCCTGGGAGGATGTACTGGCGCAACGATATCAGAGTAAGTGATGTCGGTTCTTAGCATGAGATTAACCTCCCAGTAGAGCTATCGCAGCATAGCTTTGGTGGTCTCGTGTGATCTCATCCGTCAATCCCCAATAATATTTCCCGAACACCGTTCAAATGTATGGAGATAAACCACTCCGCGCTGATACACTACACATTGCGGTTTCACAATAAATCAACGTTCAATACAGTCACCTATGATTTTTGACTTGCTAATACGAGAACAAAGGTAATAAGCCGTCCGCCTTACCCAGACCGAGAAGACGCACTCTTGCTGGTCAAGAGCACCCCGAGGAATCTCCGGAGTCCGATACGAGATCAGAAACACCGACGCAAGATGCTTCCATGCTCTTGACAAAACTTTCCCCAGAAATTCGATTAATAATATGGGAACAAGTGCTGGGCGGAAGACGTCTGCATATAATCCAAAAATGCCGTAGGCGACTTTGTCATGTTAGTTGTCCGCTTCATGAACCCTGCGACATCTGTCGCGGTGCTCCCGCACAGCCTGCGAAGGATTGCGAGGTCCCGCATGACTGGGATCTGCTATCATTGCCAATGACATGCAAACAAATGTGCGTTGAACCGGTTCAAGGTGTCACTTGACTGTCACCTGAAGGATATATTCCCGCTCTTCCCGGCGGTTCGAATCTGACTTGAAACTAGTTATCACGAGTCTATGCATATGGTATACTCGTTGAACACGTTTGAGTTCAGCAACACCTGGTCTCTCACGTACTTGCGTCCTACCATCCCGCAGGAGCGGTGGGATGACATTCGCGTGGTGGAGCTGAAATGGGCCTTTCCTGGCCACTGGCTTCCCAGTAAAGATCCCGTGAAGACCATCTACGTCTCCGCAGGCCGCCAGCAGTGGATAGACACATGCAAGGCTATCATGAGGATGAAGAACCTCCAGGTGTTTACCCTTTCTCTAACAGGGAACTGGTTCAGTGAGCCGGTGGAGAAGATTCCAATCTTCCTCGAACCACTGAGAGACCTGAAACTCAGACAGCGCTGGAATGTGCAGCTTCCAGAACAGCCGTATTACGTGAATGAGATCTCGGATCTGAATGCTACTATGCGGAAGAGAGGCATCGATTGCTCAATCCAGATTGCGTGATGTGATGCGGCCGAATCAGACTTTTATTTTGTGGCTTCAGAGCAATTTAAATAGGAACTTGTCTGGTAATCTTGGTGTTTGGGCGGATCAAAATAGACACGTATTAAAGGCGCCAGGGTTGAAGTTACAGCACCTGTTTATTTAACCGTAGCGTGTCATGTTCTTTGGAACTCAAGACACAGACGGTTAGTTAGTCCAAGGTAGTTCTGAAAAGATCTGGTTATCTTTATCAAATTCACAAAAATCGAGAGAAAGTGATCCGTGCCCCTAGATCCTAAAGTCTCGCACACATGGGGCTGGTGCCAATAGCTCTGATCTATCGAAGAGCATTTCCATATGATGGCAATAATGTAAGAGTAGTAAGAATGGTAGGAAGGCGCGACCAGTTATACTTGTATATTAATCTGAACTGAATTGCGATATTCAACTTCTTGAGAATTATTCTGCGCGGACTGTTACACATGTATACTAATGCTTGTTCCTTCTTGACCTTCTTGAAATGGTTAGTTTTGGCGGGTCTGGCACCGATAAGATAATGCGGAGAGATAATTGCACAAGCGATGAATACACCAGAGTACAAAAGGCCACCGCGCCGTCTCTGGACTTTTGTTTTTATTTTAGCCAGCAACTGCTGGAAATGTGCATCTTGAGGTAGCAGCTACATTATGGGTATTCCAGATCTTCCTGCGAGGTTCCCTCACAAAGCACTCCGCAGCCGTCTATTACTTCTATATCTGCTGTTGCTTGCAGTGACCTTTTTATATTGGAGAGCATTGGGAACCAATCGAATAATTGAACTTATTAGCTCCAGTTCTCAAGTGTCGCAGGTTGACTGGAATGCTTTAGACGCTGGTTTAAATAGATGCGCAGAGTTGACAGCGCCTCCCGCAGAGTATTCGTTCCCAGTATCCCCGGACCGCGACAATCCTCGCTGGAGTGCTCTCAGTGGGCAATCAAAGCCGGTGATTCTTCGAAATGCGACATTATTTGATGGAGATTCGTTTCAAGAGTCGGTTGACATTGTCTTCGAAAGAGGTGTGATCCGCAAGATCGCCGCAACTTCCGATGCCTCGGACATCGAAGGTGCAACTGTGCAGGACCTGGACGGACTGGTCGTGACTCCTGGCCTTGTGGACATGCATTCTCATCATCTCGTTGGTAGCTGGCCGAGCTTTCGAGCGACTAACGATATAAATGAAATACATCCTTCCAGCGGACCCTTGACGCCTTTTGTTCGAGCGTTGGATTCCATAAAGGCATATGACCCCGCCACTACTGTCATTGCATCTGGCGGCATTACCTCTTCGTTGATTCTCCCTGGATCGGCAAACATCATGGGTGGAGAGGCTGTAATTGTTAAGAATCTCCTCAGAGCCGGCGATCATGGAGAAGAGAACGTCGAAGAGCTGCTCCTGGAGCATGGAATTCCGAAAAACAGAAGGCGGAGATACATGAAAATGGCCTGTGGAGAAAATCCTAGACGAGTATATGGCCATACCCGGATGGGAAATGCATGGATTCTCCGAGAGCACCTGGCACGCGCCAAAGAACTGAGGAATAATCAAGACGCTTGGTGTCTCTCTGCCGCTGCTGCCAGAGAGAGGGGCGATTCAGCTGCGATATCCTCTCTTGTGGCGCCCGGCCCTGATGGACATCGGGGTCTTCCAAAGGAATTGGAATTAGACTCGACCGTGGGCATGCTGAGGGGCCAGGTTGGAGTTAACGTACATTGCTATGAACCTGAGGATATGGAAGACATGATCTTGCACAGCGAGGAGTTCGGATTCCGCATCCAGGCATTCCATCATTCGCTGAGCTCATGGAAAGTGCCGGAGCTGATCAAGGCCAGTGGGCAGTATGTAGGATCATCACTGCTTTCGAAAGGATCTCATTTAACAGATGTTATAGAAACATTACTATTGCGACATTTGCAGACTTTGGGTTATACAAAGTTGAAGGTTACGAATCTAACCTACAAGCCGGCAAGATACTTCACGAGCATGGTGTACCCGTGGCATACAAATCTGTAAGATCGGAGCGTTATAAGCTCTGCCACTCAGCATGAAGAGACTAACTGAAGAAAAGGACCATGTCGGGGAAGATACGAATGCAAAATATCTCTTGTATGTGTCTCTATACTTTTTATTTTGCTTTGCTAACATTCTGCAGATCCCAGGCTGCGACTGCACATTCCTTTGGCCTCCCTGAATTGGCAGCCTTGCGCTCTGTAACTAGTGTACCCGCAAAGTCCCTAGGAGTCCATCATCGCATCGGTTATGTCAGGCCAGGCTATGATGCCGATCTTGTCATCTGGGACTCGCATCCACTCTCAGTGGGAGCGACTCCATTGCAAGTGTATATTGACGGTAGACCTACACTTTCCACGGAAAAGCTCCAATCGATACAGAGTCACGGTAGGCCTATGGAAAAACCGGCCATGCGCCCAGAGCCTCCAAAAGAAGTTGACCAGCTCTGCTCGCGGATTCAGAATTCGCAAAATGTGCTGATTACGGGAATTAGGAAGTCATATTTAACCGTGCCACAGGAAAAGGCCTCCTCCGGCCAAGGCCTTGTTGTTGCCATTAATTCCGGAAAGATAACTTGTCTGGGAGGATATGATGAATGTATGTCTGCGACGAGCCAGAGCAGCAATGTAATTGCTCTTCAAAATGGCCATATCCTCCCCGGTTTGACAGCCTTCTCCACTACCCTTGGACTCCAAGAGATCCCGTCCGAAAAGAGCACCAGCGACGGATCTGTCAGCTCAAAAGTCGACCCGTTAGACCCTGAAAATGTTGTCTATGCCAAATATGGTATTCATCCTGAGGGCAGAGCGTTCGACAGGGCCCGCATTGGCGGAGTGACAAGAGCAGTGACAGCACCGATCCCTGATGGTTTTCTGAGTGGAGTAAGCGTTGGTATCAAAACTGGACTGAATAAGACTATTCTGGATGGTGGCGTTTTCCAGGACGATGTAGCACTGCATTTTGTGGTTGGCCAAGAGTCAAAAGGTATGATCCAAATTCAAATATTCAAATATTCAAATATTCAAATATTATCAGAAGTACAGGCTAATAGGCACGGTAGGATCCGAACAAACACCCACAGTATCGACAGCAGTTGCGCGGCTTCGCAAGATATTGTTCGAAAATAAAGGGAAAGATAGCATCTATGGAAAAGCCGCAAACGGTGCGATACCTGTCGTTGTACACAGTCAGAACAAGGTACCATATGCCAGTCCGTTTTGCGGCAGTAGACTAATGTATCCAACTAGCATGACATCCTACAACTTGTGAAGCTGAAGAAAGACCACGGAGCAGTCAAAATCGTGATTTATGGAGCAAGCGAGGCCCCTGCTGTAAGAATTCATGCTGTGCCTTCATAGTTAAACGCGCTGACACAACCAATATGGCACAGGTCGCAAAGCAACTCGCTGCAGCTGACATCCCACTGCTCTTTACCGCTGCACATGGCGCTCCTGATACATGGGAGAAGAAGGACGCATTGGCTGGGCCTCCGCTCACAGAATCTCCAGTAAAAGTACTCTCAGAAGCAAACGTGACTTTCGGTCTTGCCTCTCCTCCTGAAAGTATGTATACGCATTTCTTAATACTTATGCCATTATCCTTGCAATTAACTGTATTCATTTCTCGTGTTGATGTAATTACTGACGGATCTCGCTGTCTATAGGCGATTGGCACCTTCACAGCCTCGGAATTGAGGCCTCATGGGCCGCCAAGGACTCCGGGCTCTCCTCCGAAACTGCAGTGAACCTAGTGTCGCGGAATATCGAGCATATCCTCGACATTCCAGTGGACGAAAAGTCTAGAGATTTTGTCATTTACGAGGGAAATCCGCTCCAACACGGGGCAAGCGTGGTTCTATCGGTGGATGGTGATGATGGAAGCATAACTACTTGTTGGCCTTTATCGCAGTGAAAGAGGACGAGGTGACTCAGTTTCATGAGAGATAGATGAGTTAAATCTAGGTGGAATTGTCGAATCCAAGACAAAACCTCTAAGAAGTCTCCTTTTTGGCCGAGTCAGATGGGATTCTTCGACAGAAATGAATTGCCTTTCCGATACCCTAGAGTCACATATTATTTATATTCCGTCCGTCTGTTTAGATACTGCTGTTACATCCCGCAAATGGATTGGTCCGAACAATTGGAGACCGGTGGACAATTTCTCGATCCCAAACTTCACCCCGCGTTCAATTTCTGACTCAGGGCTGAGTTCGAACTCTTTCATTGCCCCGAGTTGATTTCCGGATCAGCCAGAAGTTAGATACTCGGCCGTAAAGAAGATGGTTCTATCTGAAGATCACAGTCAGGACCAGTCCGTCAGGACTGGACCGCCAGATCTAGCCAGATAGTGTCCGATGGTCAATGTGGCTCGGTCCACTAAGCATATTTTTTTCGAAATCCTCACACAGGTATGCCTATGATTGATCGAAAAAATTAACCGAACGAAGCATGTCTTAGCAATAGTGTATTACTGCATGGAGGAATTCCGGAGATATTTCGTGAACGGTGATTGGCATTGATTCAAAGTAGAAGTTGCCAAGCCACAGAGTGGTTTATGCATCTACCATATTGCAACGTTCCATTTGTCCCTGTTCATTATTCTGGGGTCAACATGGCGATATCCGGGTTTCCGCACCTTTCGGTACGCTATTTTTATGTTTTAGACTAGGCGGCTGAACATTGTTGATTGAATTCTCAGTACGGAACGCTGGACAATCCCATGGTACCAACCTTTAGTATAATCGCTATTCCTCTTCCGCTATGTTACACCAGAGCATTGAAAGGCAATGGTTACAGAGTAGAGGCCGAAGTTTTACCTTTAGCATGGCCACGGGCTAAATAGAGTAATCCAGCGTACAATTACGACGCTCGCGTACCGTTATGTTTCAGTTCATGTGGGCTGTGCCCCTGCTCTCAGCTGGATTTTGCCCGCTGCCGAAAACAGTTAGCATATGGCACCATGAACAAATGATCTTTATGTGATGACATTTCTTCATTCACCAGATTCACGTCCTCATGAGGATTCGACCTTACCTGATGAGCTGGCATTTCTCCTTTCTGTCACTCTCTATCTCTCTCTCTCGCGCCTACTAAATTTCTTTCTTTCTAATTTTGATCCACGAATGAGGATATGCTTTATTATATCCAGACACTCATTTTGTTGGTGACATAACCATTTGAAAACGTAGTACTCTACGCCCCGAAAAAAGAAAGAAAGGAAAAAAAGTCAATATGAATTACTTTTCCTCCAATACTGGTTAGTCTGAGACATCATAAGCGCATCTTGAAGAATAGCTTGGAAATATTTCCCCCTTTCAAAGCCACTCCTGCAATGTCCTTCGCAGCTAATAAAAACTGATAGTATCAATCCCATCTGCTCCGCTGTAATCTGGACATACAAGATAGCAGACTTGGAACTACACGTATCACAACTCCAACGGAATATATATTCTTTTCGAGCAGACGAGCAAGGCCCACGCAATACGATTGGTTCCTCCAGGAAGTTTGACATATTATGCTCGTCTCCGATTATGCCGCCTCTAATGTACCTCCAATACGTGCGAGATGGCTATATGCCACATCGCACTCATGAATCGAATCATGGAGCAACTATCGGTCATAACACATACACGGCGCCTTGGATACTCGGCTTTTGCATAATCGTATTCATACCTGTCACAATTCTCATTAGTGTGGCAATTGGGTATATCTCAAGGCGGCTAGACAATTACAATATAACAGAACGTCCGGGAGATAGAGGTTCCAGGACATACGTCCTGCAACGCATGGTGTCGGATACTGTTAATGAAGATAGCGTCTCCGATGAAGAGGGTCTTGTTCCCTGAACAAAAACGTCACCACGGATAATTATTTTCTCTGTACATAATGATTTTGTTTCTTTAGTACTTGGCGTTTATTTCTAAGCCCACTGGCATGATTGTTAACCGGGTTTCGAGAGCCCGCCTACGTTGTTAAGAGCAATATGAAGTTTTCGGGCACATACTTAATCAAAGGAGTCCCGAGCGTATATTTGGGATTGAATTGACATTAAGCAACTATCACACTATTGGCAGTGGGTAATGAATAATAAAATGAGAACCGGCGATGTTCTAGCTATCGAAATTGTGGAAGGGTTTCGTAAATTTTAACTATGTCTGTTCATGAAGCTGAAGATCTCGCCCCAACCAACCATTATTTTACCGTCACTACCTATCTATCTATAAGGCCTAGATATCGAGAGAGCCACTCATACAAACGAATACATTGCCTTTCCATAAAGAGACTCTTCTTGTGCATTGCCATAGATGGAGGTATGAATTGGCCCCACAGTTGCTGCTGTCGGTGCGACTGCGAGGTGGTATGAATACAGCAATTTGTGTGCCCTTGTAGTAGTCAGATCTACAACAGCCCATGGGCATTAGTATCTCTTGAGGACAGAAGCACCTTGGACTCTGTGTTGGGCGATCGAAATCCCCACACCCCGCATTCCCAACAGTGCCCTCTTACCGACTGTACCGACGGATGCGCAGTAGGTGCCGAGGCAGCCGTGCTTTAGCTTCCCGCATGGCCTCTAAGGACCGCTTATTAGGTAGAGCTGGTTGCCTTTCATGCAGCACTCCCACAACTACACACTCCAACTCATCGCCAGACTCCCAGTTTTGATGAGCTCATCCAAGGGATATCATCATGTTTCAAGCAGATAGACACATTGAGCTTCCAACAAAGGATATCCTATCCTTTATTTTCGATAGTCCCGACTACGATCAAGATAAACCAGTACGTCCTGCGTGATTGTTAGAAAGCAAGTAGTAATTTTCGTTGGGACACAGATTTATGTCGACGTTCATAATCCTTCTCGATCCATCTCGTGCAGCCAGGCCCGGTTGATCATCCGGCAACTCATTGCAGGATTTCGTGCCGCAGGCGTCCAGAAAGGAGACTGTATTGCAATCCATTCTTTCAATGACGTGAGTAAGAACGTTTCTAGAAACTGCCGCTTGCCTCACTGAAATGATAGATATCGTATTGCATGCTGGTCCTGGCCATCATCGGTGTAGGAGGAGTGTATACGGGTACCAACCCATCTTACACAGCGGCAGAACTCGCCCACCATATCAAGACATCGAAGAGTAAATTCCTCATCTCCGAGCCAGAGATCCTGGATCCTCTTCTTGTGGCTGCAAAGGAACACAAAATTCCCCAACACCACGTTTGGATATTCAATCCCCTGGGTCAACCGATTCCACGCGATACGCAGTCATGGGAAGAGCTACTCAAGTTCGGGGAACAGGACTGGGTTCGATTTGACGATCTTGATACGGCGAGAACAACAACGGCCGCAAGACTGTTCAGCAGTGGCACCACAGGGCTGCCTAAAGCAACCACCATAACCCATTACAATCTGCTCGCTCAATTTGAGCTGACTTCGAAGGCACATCCGAGACCGTATCCCGTGAGTATATTCGCAGATTCCAGGGCTCCCTTTATGTCTGTCCTGCCGATTGGAGAAGGAAACTCTCACTTTACCCAGACCAGTCAGTGATGCTTTGTTGACCAATTTGCACGGTCCCAGATATCTCGTGTCGTTGCGATACCCATATTTCACGCAGCAGCAGCTCCATCAACCCATGTCGGGGCCCTTGCAAACGGTGATACCGTCTATCTGATGCGTCGTTTTCAACTAGACGTGTACCTGCAGACTCACGAAAAGTATAGGGTGACAGAGATTGCAGTCGTGCCACCAATTGTGATTGCAGTTCTCATGTCCCCCTATTCCAGAACGCGGCCTTTTCTGAAAACTGTCCGAAACGCTTCATGTGGTGCTGCACCGCTTGACAAAGAGCTCCAATCTCGTTTTCTGAAACTGTTGGCCGATGATGCTGCGTTTAATCAGGTCTGGGGAATGACGGAAACTTCTTGCATTGCTACAATGCTTTCTCATTCCGAGCATGATGATACTGGTTCGGTCGGGCGGTTGATCCCCAATCTCGAGGCCAAGTATGTCGGACATCGTTATTCTGTTTTCTAAGCGCAATTCTTGTACATTGGCAACTTACTGATATTCACCCGTTAGGCTAATCGATGACGATGGTCGGGATATCTCCGCATACGGGGTGCGTGGAGAGATCTGTGTTAGAGGCCCAACAATCACAGTGGGTTATTTCGAAAACCCCAAAGCCAATGCAGACAGCTTCGATGCAGACGGCTGGTTCAAAACGGGCGACATTGGCTACTGCGACGAAGCGACACGCAAATGGTATATCGTGGATCGGAAGAAAGAGCTCATCAAAGTACGCGGCTTCCAAGTTGCACCGCCTGAGTTGGAAGCGGTATTGCTATCGCATCCTCAAATTATCGACGCGGCCGTTGTGGGAATCACATTGGCCAAGGACGACGGAGAACTGCCTCGTGCATATGTTGTACGACGGCCAGGGCCCGAAGGCGCAAAACTCACGGAGGCAGATGTGAAGGCTTATCTGGAGAGTCGTCTCGCGAGATACAAAGCTCTCACTGGTGGCGTGAAATTTGTTGATTCGATCGCGAGGAACGCAAGTGGGAAGATACTCAAAAGACTTCTGAGAGAAGACTGCGAGAACGATCTCAAGGCAGGACGAATCAGACCAAAGTTGTAGATAATTATTTCGTCGGAAATGGCTCTCGACCAGAGAAAGCCGCTATATGCGAGTTTCGATCCTTAATTTAATTGATATTCAGTGTTGAACATCGTCAAGCCATGGTGATACTGATAAAGTCCTTGACCGGACGTGTAGAAGACTACTTACTGGGTTATTTACATCTCGCCATAAATCAATTATAGTTGTCCACTACCTACAAAGCTGCGCTAAAAACGGCAGGAGTACCATGGTTGCATTCAAGTTATAGTTTCAGAGTCATAAAGCAACTCTGTGGACATAGGGGTGGATCCACATAAGGGTCACAAAGCTGAAAACCAATAATGTGATAAAAAGCTCTCGCATTTTCGAAAGATGCATCTTTCCCAGTGTCTAAACTTAATCTGGTGTATCCTCTCTCCCTGGCAACGCCAATAATGTGCTGCAAGAGAGCCCGTCCTACTCCTTTGCGAAGATGTGTTGCAACAGTTCTCATTGATTTTATCTCCCCATGCGTTGGGGACAATTCTTTAAGTGCAGCATATCCTAGTAGCTCCGAACCGTCCCAGGCTGAGAACAAAGTAACATTTGGTGCCTGGATGCTAGAGACATCAAGAATGTCGCAAGAGTCAGAAGGGACCATGCGATGTAATTCGGCCACGTGTAAGGAAATCAAGGCATGGAGAGCTGGAGTCGATGTGATATTGTCAACTTTTATGGACATTTCGCGAGGATAAAACTGTTCAATGAAAATTGCAGTTAGATGAGTTGCGAGAAGTAGAACGGCTCTGCAACTCAGAAGAGAACTGAGGCAGAATAACCACTTAAATGCCTGTTGGAAAGCCCAAAAGGTTCGACATGGTTTATAGAATAATGCATGTTATGTTAGTTAAGTGGTGAGTAACCAGTATAGTTACTAGTTATACGAGAAACTAAGTTTCAAGTAACAGTCCCACTTACAGCCGTTCGGGTGCAGAACTGCATGTTAGCTGTTTAAAAGTTCTTTATTTTTGAATCCTTATTGTGACTAGGATGTCAATTCTAGAGTCAATTAAATACACTAGGATATTATGTGAACTCAATAATTAATTGGAATTAAACAGTCAAACTTAGATCCAATAAAACAACAGGACGCTAACCTGATACCAGCCATTAAATACCTAGGGCCCATCCAAGAAAACACAGTGATATAGATAGAGCTAAGCCGAGCCCAATCTTTTCTAGAATAAGCAAGAGACTACAGTAAGTAAGTCGCTACAACCAACGCGGAAATCGTACGGATTTAAATCCTCGGGGTTAAGATGCGCCGATGCTTGATAAGACAAGCCATTCAGTTCCGTCATTGGCAGATCTCGCCCCCAACTACTACGCCGCAACAACTGTCAGCATACGACCATGTACAGGCTGGCTGCGCTGAATGATAGATACAAGCATAATTGTCAATGATGAAAGGAGGTCATACACCAGTTTAATGCCGCCAAATCTGTCTTCGTACTGGTACTTTCCGATCCAGTCCCCATCCCGACACTCTAGCATGCCTCCAGAGCGGCGCAGATGGACTCAAAAGGAAGATGAGATCCTGAAGATCGCTGTTGGAGAGGGTAGCTCCCCGCTTCTCAAGCCGCCAGGCGTGTCCCAGATTGTTTTTAATTTCTGACCACTTCCCTACAGACGCAGAGGGCATCGACTGGCTCTCTGTAGCCCAATTCCTTCCAGGTCGCAATAACAAAGAATGTCGCAAACGCTGGTACCAGAAATTCGCCCACAATACAAACCGAGGCAGCTGGACCGAAGAGGAGGATGAGCGCCTTCGTGCCGCGATCAACCAACATGGAACTAAATGGACGTTGGTGGCACGAGACGTGGGAACGAGGAGCAGTGAACAGTGCTCGAAGCGCTGGAACGACACGCTCAATCCCGATTTGGATCGCAGTCCGTGGAGGACAGAAGATGTGGGTACTCTTACATTTACACTATCTCAGATGTAAACCGGTAGACCAACTCTGATAACTCTCCTAGGACGAGCTCCTGCTCTCAGCCATCGACACTGTTGGAAGGAATTGGAAGCTGATCGCGCAGCTTCACTTTCCTAACCGTGCGGCTCTATCCTTGAAGAACCGTCACTCGTTACTCCTCCGTCGACAAGCACGAGATAATCGTTCCTCAAACACGAGCGATCCGCGAGACACGGTGGTGTCTACCAGCACATCTGATACAGAGAGCAACAATGACAGCCCCTCACAGCATGACGACCGAGACAATTCTACTCCAGCTGACATGAACACGCCATCCATAAATTTTGGTCAGGGAATAGCTCCCATGTCGATGGACATTAGCTATGGCGATATATCGATGGAAGACATGCGCGGAGGATCGAATGGCCATACACCATTTGTTCCGGAAATCCCACAACTGCCACAGCAGTCTCATCTGTCCGTTCCCTCGTGGCTGTCACAGCCTTCGCAGGCCAGCCCTAATTTTTCCACGTCAACGCCCGTGTCGTCGACACCGACGACGAAAACGGACAGCAGTGACATATGGGAGGAAATTCTTTGTCTGGGTATTCGCTGTCCGAAGAAAGAGCTTGAAAACTTGAAACTGGCTCTTTTACAGGCGGCCACCAAAGTGCCTCCCGGGGAGGACGACGGTGAGGAGAGAATTCAGATCAAGCTATCGGTGAAGAAGGAGTCAGTGGGATGAGATGGGTACGTGTACATTGGAGTGCTCTTTTGTGATAGCATCATACTAGATTCTGATGGTAATAACGACGATATGAATACAGTGATAAGCAGACGGTTAGAGTCATGAATGTATCCCTAATGAGGACCCACCCAATAATGTAGATTATAGCTACCTTCATCAGAGAACCATGCCAACACTGGTTACGGAATATGATCTTCAGATACAATAAAGAGCGTAGGATATATTACATCGCCGAGTTGTTTCTGAGTCATGGCGCCGATCCAAACAAACAGTGATTCCTTCGCGATTGTACCCCACCCTCGTATGCCGTTCGAGATGCCTCGTTTGGAGATACTAATAATAAAGTAAATAGATAATGTGGTGTACATACCCTCTTAAGAGACACGTGATTTCAACAAAATAAAGACACATTCGCGTTGTTCAAAATTTGAGTATCTCGTTCCGTCGTACCAGGATGCCACTGAAAAATGAGGCATAACTAAACATGATATATTGCCCGATTAGGAAATGACGCGCCTCTGCCCGCGCTGAAATAAGTTGTAATTTGTGTGCTCACTCAATAACACACACTGAAAGTGCTCAACCAATGGGAGACAAGGAGTCGTCGGACCCTCTATCCTCTTGTCACCTACCCCCTGAGGACTTCGCGAGAAACTACAGAGCTGGACTGGGGACGCCTCTCCATTTCGCTGCTCTAAATAATTCTTTGGAATACGTGAAGTTTCTACTTACTGGAGAACCGAGCGGATCCTTGGATACATAGAAGACCCATACCGTCTCGCCGTCTATGCAAAGCAGGAATCGGCTGTTTTGTTTTTGCAGGACTTTAGGGTGTGTGAATAGGTATTATATAATATTTCGATATGCATTGGAGATTGGTTTATAGATTAACCTGCTCTGGAGATGGGTTCTTTACCTGCAAGTACCCCTTCACCAATTAGCCGGAATTCTCTGTGTCGCACTACAATACGCAACCAGGTCAGAGTGCAGAATGCAATAACTCAAAGGTCTTCATAGTCAGCAGAAGCGAGAGTACTCTATAGTTAACTACTAACTAACTACTCCGTACATACATACAGAGTACTCCATATGGGGAAGTCCTAGCTGACTAACTATATTCTAAATTTAAATCAACAGTCGATCCCCACGCACAGACCAATTATTCTCACTTAAGCAAGAAACTTTAAAAAAAAATCTTGTCATAAGAACTTAGCCAAGAACAAACAAGAACGGAACTCAAGACATTAGCGTTGCAACGGCGGCCGAGGAAAAATTTCAAAAGCAAACCCCGAAACAGAACCGCAAACAAAAAAGGAAACAAAAGGGAAAAGAACTAATTTAAATTAGATTTTGGCCATACCTTATATGGTAAGAAGGAGGGATCTCTACGATGTACACTTACAGAATCGAGTAAAGTTTGACAACTACTAACTAACTATGGAGTGCATAACACTAGAGTGACGGGATGATGGTGAAACTACGTGATAATGTACGGAGTAAAATCAACATTGTCTTCGATATATTCCAAGTATGCCAATGAAAGTACATATTATTCTGATCCCTCTTAGCCTGGTACATACTGAGTACATACTGTAGAAAATACTCCACACAAAAAAATTTCTGGTCCTACGGTAGGTAGGGATCCCTTCGGTTCCCAAAGAGCTAGGCTAGCGGGGGTTCAAACTTCAACGTAGCTAGCTAAGCCATCAAGCACCAAAAATAGCCAGCTAGCCAAGACCTTCCCACCTAACCTACCTACGTACACGTACATATGCACATACATGCAATCTTCCCACGTTCCTCAAAATGGAATACGAACGCCCCCGTTCAAGAAACAACGAACTGGAACTCTACCAAATTGAGAAACGGCATTGGTTTTCCATATTCCCTTGTCTGGCCCCATTTTCAATCTGGATTAACCTTTTTTCGACGGGCCCGTTTGTCATGCCTATCATAATTAAATTAAACGTCGGTTCGTTGTCCGAAGGGCCGACTTCCCCCCCTTTTTCCCCTTAGTTACCCCGTGTTTTTTTGAAATTGTGCGCCCACAACAAACCAAACGTTCCGGAATGTTATCTTGGCATTTAAGAGCGTTGCGTGCTGGGCTACGAGATTCCGATTCCGATTCCGACTCGCTGATAGATCAGAGTAGTTCGTATGTATGTAGTTTGGACTTGTGCGATTTGATCGACTCGGAGTATTTGGTGATCGCGATGGATCTACGCAGTCTGATCGATTTCGATCGATTGCCTTTTCCTTCGAGATGACTGCTGGATTTCCACTCTGCCGGGACAAGTGGGGAAATCAGTATTTTACGCAGGTCTAGCGATTCTTGTTCTGGTAGCGGTGCACGCGACACGACGCATTATGGATGTTTGAAATGTGGATGAGTCCACCAATAATTGCATGTAACCATGGATAATGTGTAGAATGGAACAGATTTTAATGAATTCCGCTCATGCCCGATATACGCGGCCCTATGCTAGTACGTCGAAGTATAGAATAAGACGAATTCTGCAAACAAGCACCTTAATTGATACGACCCTGACCGTGCTGTAGCCAAAAGACTGATGTCTAAGTCGGGGAACCAGATACAGAAAATAGGACGTGCAAAAGACGCTAGGGTCGGAGATCATCTCTCATACAGCACGGCATTGACCGCTGTATCACCATTTTTGTTCCTCGGTGCACACCCTCCCAAAGAAAAAGCAAATGCGAAGACATGCGCCGAGCGCCTGTGTCACCAAAAGAACCAACCGCCTGACACATGATCACCCATAAATTAACCGCATTAATTCCCGCTCCGGATAACGCCGGAAAGTGACAAATGAAATGAATCAACAGAATGACGGTAGAATATGTTTGGATAATGTTCAGAAGTATGAAAGGAAAAGAGAAAAAGGCGTCGAGCGAATAGCTTGCTAAAAGCAACTGGAATTGAGGTAGAAGAAATATGCTCGGATTAGTGCGCGCAGCGCGGAGACCGACTGCGTGCCTCGAGGGCCGACCAGGCCAGTAGTGAGACTGGGCGGCCTCGAAGTGCTGGTCTGGGCCAGCACAGGGCTATTATATTATAGGGTCTCCATGGCCCAGCGGCAGTGCCATGTATTGGTCGAACCAAACACATGGACGAACACGCGGAGAGCGCTGGCATCGAGTATATCTAGAAGTAGATAATGATCGCGAAGGCCCGCCGTCCAGCGCCAGTGGATCGGGAGCCGGGTACGTCGTCGGTCACAACCGCGATAGATTAGATCATCATATACGTGGACCAGCCGATTCTGATCATACCGGTCGTGGTCAATGCGTGAGGGGTATATGCATCAAGTCAAGGCATGAAGAAGTGATGGAGAAGTGATCAGAGGCGAAGTCGCAAGGACGCGAGGGAGCAACAGGTAAGAGACGTGTCCTCGTGGGTTTATCGATGGTCGCCGGTTCGGTCGGTTCCCTGTGGCCCGTCCTGCTGTCTCGCTCGCAGCCAGGCCATAGCAGCCTCCTCGCGCGAGACAGGCGTCTTCTGATCGTCCGCTCGTCCAGAGTGGGCGCGCGGGAGCATATTCGTGAATTCCGCCGCGAGGGCAGAAGCCATGTACGCACGGAATTCCTTCTCCTCACGCTCGTCTTCCTTCATCAGGCGTCGTTGTTCCGGTTTGGCCATGTTCTCTCGTCGCTTCTTTCTGATGTCGTGCATGACCCAGAGGAGGACGGCCTCCGGGGCGCGCGTCCGAGCGAGGCCATGTTTAGCGGGGTTGCGAACATATCGTCGAGTAACATCCGTAGCGCCGTCGATGGAGAAGGCGATGCAGTATGCCAACCTCCGGCCCCAGCCTGGTAGAGTTAGATTTGATCGAATCATGGACAAGAGATAAGACGGAAGTACCTTCTGTGTATAACCGCGGCTGGTCCCAAGCCCCTTCGCAGGCATCAACATGCACCCATCGCCTCTGGTGCTCCGAGTACACTTCCGTCCAGACATAGTCCTCAGAGTTCCACACCCATCGGACCCGGGCTCCCACGGCTCTGCAGAGCATGCTGAAGCAGTTGGCCCATTCACCAACACGACCCCGTCGGGTCTGCAACAACTGCCATACGTCTGAGTAGCGGGGAAACCGTTCATAAGCACCACAGCTGGGCTCAGAGCACATATACAATTCCACCCTGCTAGCACTTCGAGCGGCCTCGTCTGGGGTGGGCGGCGCCATGCCCTGGGCGATTGTGGGGCGAAGACATCGAGAGCAGGGAGGGTTGTTGACAAACTGGAAGAACGATCGTCGAAACCATCTACAAGCAGTCAGAATCTATCAAAATGGGATGGCTGACTGCAGCTGACAACTAACCTGAGAAGAGACTTGATTACACAATCCTGATACCCCCACTCGGGCTTTCCACCAACACTAGCAGCCTGAGCTTGCAGAATCTGGCTTTCCTCCTCGGCCTCCGAATATAGTCTATCCAGCGGGATGACCGACAATGCCTCGTCGAGAAGACCCGGGTTCTCGTATCGAGTCGGAGTCACTGACAAGACTTGGAGCAAACTCGCGAATTTCAACGAGGCAGGATCCTGCGGCTGGGTCGGGAAGATTGGGAGGTTTCTCAGGGACGAGGGCGTCGGAGACTGTTGCGACCGCTGTTCAGTAGGGCTGGGCGAAGCGTAACGGGCGGAAGAGGGAGGAGGTGGTGGTGGTGGTGACCGGGACGGGTGCGGCGGTCGCTGTCCGGGCGACAGGTGTGATGAGGGCGCGGGCGACTGTGTCCGCGATCGAGATCGAGACTGTTCCTGAAGACTGCTGAATCTCTTCGTCCGCATCAACTGCTCGAACTGCTTGGTCAATTCGTTCGCATCGTAGGCGTCGGTCCTCTGGGCCCGGTGGGCGTGGTGGTGATGACGGCGGTCCGCCATGGCAGGGGCAGCACCAGCAATTGCCTGATCTCAGTGACGGGCGTCCAGGTCGACGGAGAGTCCAGAGGGATCTCAATCCGACGGACTCGACAGCGATGATCGTGTCCAGTCGAGACAGAGAGAAAAAAAAAAATTAAAGGTAAAGACGGAGGGGAATTAAAATGGCGGAAGTTGGTTGACAGAAAGACGGTGGTTGCGTTGAGGAGATGACGGTCGCAGCAGCACAGCACAGCCCGGAGTCGTTGCCACGCTTGGCGCTAGGGAGATCGTCAGCGCGACGGAGAAGAGGCAGACTCGACAGACAGGGCACTTACCAAGCCAGCAGCGTAAGAAGAGGTGGTCAGAGGTAAACGACAGGCTGGGAGGGATGGAGGAGCAAAAGGGAAGAGTAATAGTCAGGATGGTATTAAGACTGAGGGAGTATGGTATGGCTCTCCAGATAGCATAGGAATCCAAGATGCACCCTAGATACTCTACAGACAGACAGCCTAGGGGCAGCAAGTCGACGCCCTCTTTGTCTGTTCTCTGTCTGGCTCTAGTAGTTAATTAATTACTATCTACTCTATTCTTCCTCTCTTTTCTTCGATTCCCTCCATCCACGCAAGCCCGGCCGAGCGTCGTCAGCCGCTCCGTCGCTCTCGTCCTCCTGTCTGACTTCCCCCAATCACAGCCCCGCGCCGCCCGCTGATGCCGCGTGTGTCCCGCCCAGAAACGGTCAAGAGTGTCGCGCCCAATGGATCATTACCCTTCTTTAGAGTATACCATTTTTTCTACTCGACACTGATCAGTCCTCGTTGGACCCTGGAGATCGTGCTGGGGCCATTTTCGAGGGACTTGACTATCTATGGCTGCGCTCATTCGTAGACCTTTTTAATTTACCATGATTATTATAGTTATCTACGGTACATCAGACCCTACAAGCATAGATAGTCTGTATAGATCGAGGAAAGAACACAAATCCTCCCTCCGTGTACGACGCACTGGAGTATCTACAGAGAACGAACTACTACCATAGATGCGTCCATCCCGTACGGACTACCAACGACGACCGGCCGCCGTGCTGCAAGTTCGACCCGTCGGGAGATCCCATCTCCACTGGATGGCGCCATTGCTGATGAATCCCATCCCTCCACCTTATCACCACCATCTCTGGGTTTTCAACAGGCAGAAAAACAGCCGTGGTCGTAGAGCAATGGGGTATACGGAGGACTCAGGAGGTAGACAGACGGTCTTCGAGATAGAGATCTGCTGTGGCGGCTGTCTAGAGCACTATACAGCCAACCGCACCGCGACTCCTCCTTTTTCCGCTGGATACGCAAGCTTTTGACGACATGGATCGATTTTCTTGGTATCTCTTTCCCATGGTTCTCCCCGACCGCCATGCACATAATAGTACTCTAATGACTCGACGAGAGAGCTTACCAATGGTCCTTCTCCCTGGCGGAGATCATTGACGCGGCTCTGCTCAACACTTTTTTTATTTTTCTTTTCCTTTGGCGTCTGCCTCTGTCGGAGTTCGTTGCGAACCTACGAAGGGCGTCCACATGTTCCAATGGGGAATGCATTGTGAATTCAAACAGTTCAAACTACAGATACTAACTTACCAACTCCGTACTGCTTCGATCGTTGTTCCGTATATACGCGACAAGAGGAGCATGGTGGGGCATCAGTATTTGTCTGTGCATGCCCCCATTCGACACAGCCGGAGATCGCAAGGCTCCACTGGCCTTCCTGTTTGGGCAACCCAGGGACTGTTTCGAGCGATACGAAAGGTCTTATTGGTGGGTAGGCTAGCTCGAGGTCCGCCCATCAGACCCCGTGAGCAGAAAGGATTCGGCGTCGACGGTTCCAACTTGAGGAGTGGATCCGCAGAGATGATCAGGATCCCTTTACGCGGCAGGATAGCGCGCTAACCCAGATTGATACCCTAGTCTAGTCTGTCGTCGGAACCGCCTGGCTCCGAATATCAGACTAGGGCTAGGCGGTCCTGCTGTAGTTCTGTCTTTATTTATCGTAGTTATCGTCTACCAGGTAGTATTTTTTTTCTCATTCTTTATTCCTTTTTATTATCTCATTTTCCTGTTCGTCTACAACCGCCAAGCTGTCTCCGGCTCCCTCGACCGTTGGACCCCGGAGACCAAGACGGCAAGTCGCAAGTACCTGCATCCGGGGCCCGGCTGGTCGGTCGTCTCTCGCAGGCGGACGTGGCGGAGACGCGCAATCGAGGGCTTGGCGGGCAGTCCGACTAGGCTAGCGCATATTACGTGGCTTGGAGAAGGATGAGCCCTAGCCGGTCTTGGCGGCAGGCAGGCAGCCCTGGCGACCCGCTGCAGAGGCTGGCCCTGGCGGTTGCCCTTGGCGTTGCTGGCCTGAGGCGCCCAACGGCTGACGACAGCTCTAGATAACGATCTCCATGCGATCCCCAGCAGGCTTGGGAGTCTGGCACAAGCCATGCCAATTTCCCCAAGGGTTCGTGCCTGGTGCTGCCAATGTGCCATCCCATGAAACCGGATGCCTCTCCCCAGTAAATCTTGGAAGTGGGGATCATGCGCTCAAAGAGAACACCCTGAACACACTGCTTGCACAGCACAACAGGTTCTTTCGCCTCCTCCGTCCGGGGCATGGGCTGCGATCATCTTAGCCTCGTGGCCTGTGCGAGGATCTATTGCTTCTCGATGATATCAGGTC
Source organism: Paecilomyces formosus (assembly GCA_029606185.1). Lineage (NCBI taxonomy): Eukaryota > Fungi > Ascomycota > Eurotiomycetes > Eurotiales > Thermoascaceae > Paecilomyces > Paecilomyces formosus. The sequence goes on from JAPVCB010000036.1 coordinate 847,846, forward strand.
CTCATCACAAGCGTACCGTAGCAGTGGGAATCACGGGACTTGTCACGTCCTCATCGCCCGAACGCGCGGATCTTAGCTCAGAGCTGCAACGATCTGACCTGTCAATCCTCGACCAACTTCGACCGCCATCGAACCTCTTCCCCTGATCTGCCTTGGACGCTGGAGGCGACAGATATCCTGTTTGCTCGTTTCATTACTCAGAATCATCCCTTGGAACGCCTTCGACTACGAAGTATGACTGCCCCTAAAGCTAATACTAATAATACTAAACGACGGAACGTTAAAACGTTGGCGCGATCTCTTTCGGCCCGTGAAGACGCAATCGACTCGTCCTCAGATCCACGTGGCTACGGCATCCCTGTGCGCTGACTGGTTGTTCCCCTTCGAGTACGCAAGCAGGCGGTGGCCGGCTAAGAATCAGCGAGAGATTCATACATACCATACTGCTCACGAGGCTCGACCGATCTGTGGCCATCCAGAAGTGCCTTACTCTGTCCTCTAGGTGGTAGGAGATTTTCCAATTTCCGCACGAATCACAGTCCATACCGCCACGATCACAAGCTCCTGCTGTTCTCCCTAGCCTCCAACTAGAGGTAGGTGTAGTACTAGCTACCTGGTCTAAGAAACCGGCAGAAGCTTGATCCTTTTAAGGACGTAATGGTCTTGTCGTTGACTAACTATCGATCTTTTGACAAGACGATTAAGCTGTTGCTAGACCAAGATCGGATATAGTGTGTTTTCGGAAGAAAAGACTATAGTTAACCAGCGGTACCATAACATAGTTAAATGGTTAAGCGAAGTTGAATACCCCATAGCTCTTGTCTGCGCGAGCCATGTGGATATGCAACGTAGCTGTTCTCGTTTATCTTGAGAGGTAACTACCGGTAGCTAGTGCTACTTGATCTTAATATCCGTAATACGATCCAAGTCGTACCTTGTCTCCTAGGGCCACATGAGCGTCTTGTCTAGCAATACGACCGCTAGATCCAGTCATTCAAGATGAAAGATAGATATCTATCTTATCAAGTCTACCAGGACTCCGTGATACTCCCTGATATAGTCTCCATTTCTCGTAGTCGAGAACAGCGTAAAGTCCCCGTAAAGAGAGCTTCGTTCCACTGGAACCTATCGTAATGTATGCATTTTCAATATCTATCTACTTCTCGCATCTTATCCCGCCTTCCTTCGCTCTCAATCTTGCTCAACATCCACACAAAGCCACTAAAAGCGCTTCCAGCCCTTGACAACCCATCTTCAGGCATTTAGTATGTGTCAAGTGTCAATTATCGTCAGGCGCCAGGCGCCACTCCGCAGTTCGTATACAAATTCTAGACTGGGTAAGTCTTGGTAGTAACTAATTAGTTAGTTAACTAACTTAACGCAGTGATTGACTAACTAACTACTAGCTAAGGAGCTAATATGGACATATCTAGTGGAGATATCTACTGATGACGCTTCGTAGTTAGTCATCCATGATCCTGAGGTACCACAACATACATTACCAGCTAGGCAGCAAGCTACTGTGAGTGATTCACTGAACTTCGTACTTACGAGTTGGCCCTAGATGCTAAGGTAGTTATCAACGTGCCCCATTCAAAGCGGGGTGATGACGTTGACGTCAATGACGACGTGGGATGTACTACTTTTCTTCGGGTAGTTCATCCTCTATGCGAGCAAGACATAGAGATTCTTTTCTCTTCTTCTTCCACCATCCCCCCCTCTTCGCATAACAGATCGACAACTGAGAGGGAAGGAGATCCGCAGGAAGGAGCGTGAGGTGGTGGCGAACGATGTATTTACTCGCGTCCTGTTTCGTCTTCGCTTCTCTCCTCCTGTTTGCTCTTCTTGGCATGACGAGTACCCTGAAGTCATATCCTTTAACTGAGGTTATTTGCTGCGGTGGATGATTATGTAGGTGGGAGTCGCGCGTGTGGTGTGCTGAATTGCAGTCGTATCGTAAGGGATACAGGGAGGGAGGGAGGGAAGGAAGGAAGGAAGGAAGGAAGAAAGAAAAAAAGAAAGAAAATTATTCCCGTCATATGCTTATCATCTGCAAATGACGAGTCCTCTCGAAGCGGTGAGAGTGATCGTCTTTGTTATACTCAGTCGAGAATTGAGGAGACGTAATCGTAATCCTTAACAAGGAGAGTTGTTTCTTTCTTGCTTGCTCGCTTGCTACCTTTCTCTTCTCTCCCTCTCAATTTTTTTTCTTTTTAGGGTAAACGTTCGGATCTAGACCTCATTATGACCACTAGAATTGTAGACTTATGAAGCTTTTTCCTGCGCTCCGTTCAAACCCTAGAATCCAGGGCTGTTTCGGGTCGATTATCGATTGTGATCACTATTGGAGAAGAGAAGACATGGAACAGGCACAAAATGGTGTAGTTAATTTTTATTATTCCGTTCCATGCAGGAGTGGCTTTCATGTCTCATCTCTATCTATCATATGTAGACTGTACTACTTACCGTTCCCTTTAGTTTCATTCATGTTCGAATGAGATTTTGGGTTCGTTGAGATGTACATCTAAATACTAGATGTGCTATAGTTGTCTGCTGTGGTCTTGACGTTATAGAGAGATATTTTGATTAATGATTTTCAAGACTTGATCATCATTTATCCTTCATCCAGTATATCAATTGACTTTGTCTGTCTCTACGTTGGCGCATTGTAGCTTTGCGTGAGTAGCTCATGTCAGTGTAAGTATCATTCTGTTATAAGATTCCCAAGGGAGGAAACCTCTGTCTGTTATGGTCTTCTACCCGTTCTTTTTAATATTCAGGCCATTACAATACGCAGCGATTGTTCTTGGCAGGTAGTTATGTGCTGAAGAGTCTCCAGTGGAAGAAACCATATTCTATTTACAACCAGCTTGTAATATATCACTAGACAAATCCTTCTCCTTCCCAATTTCACGGACATTTCACATTTTCCAAGCTATGCAAATCTAAGACAGAATGAAACCGTAGTCGGTCATCACGGCGTTAATCCCATCGCCACGAGGCAATGCTCCTGCTCCATCTAATGCTTTTTTTGGTCTGTATTTGCGACGCTAACTAATAGACATCTTCCGGATTGACCAGGAACTGCTCTCCGTTTTCACGGATATGCTGCAAGTTCTTATCTCGACTGCAGGGTTTCCGCATATCAAAGGCGTCTTCGCCTTCGGAAAGACCCGTCGGGTCGTCGCTGTAGTAATTGACTACTCGTCGGAATACCGAGTATCTATTGCAGGTCGCGGTTAGTTTCTGGTTTCGCTTCTTCTGGTCGTGGTTAGGTCTGGTTGATAACGTACCCCATTCCCTTATACATCCCCACAGCGACCTTGTTGCCGGCGCGCACGTACAGATCCACGAACCACGCATCGTTGATATCGGAGGACCGCTCCAGGCTCTCAGTCAGACGGCGCGCATGGCCCAGTCGCCGCGACGCCGGTGCCACTGTCAAGACGGTGATGTGTCCGTGCCAGGGTGTGTAGTGTTCCGAATGGCGCATCGAGGGGGGCTGCTCCTCGAGCTTGCCCATTACTGTTGAAGAGCTCCTAGTTAGCATACGCGATCATTTGCCAACAGAAATCAGAGGCTGGTAAAGCATCTTCCGGTATATCAATCAGCTCAGGGTAGACGCACTGTAACCGACAATACTCCCATCATGGTCCTCAACCACATTGAACAGCGATGGCCATCGCATCAGATAGTTCAGATAGAAGCCCAGGTCATAGTTCTCCGTCAGGGGATCGAGATTGGTCAAGTTCAGCGAGAACAAGTCCGTGGGCGTCATGCGCCGTACGCTGCTCATGGTCGATGTGGATTCCGCTGCTCGCGTGGCTGAGAAATCGGCGGGGAGATGATAATTATTTGCTTAACTTAGTCGCCGGAAGCGGAAGCGGGCAAGGAGGGGGAACCACGCAAACAAACAACGGACAACAATACGACCAAAGAATGCCTTTGTCGGAGGAAAACAAAAGAATGAACGCTACAGCGCTGGAATGGATGGCGACAACCGACGCTGTCTCAGCTCTGAGCTGTGTCCGTCAAAAAGGCGTCTCTTGTCGGCAGATGTCATGTTTCCCGCCTTGTGGGGGTTTCCGCAGTCTCGAGCGCCGTTGGACGTTTCGGTCACGGGAAAGGAATCGCTGTCCAGGAACATCCGAAGACGTTGAAGAAAACCGTCTTCATTGTTGACATTCTCCGCGAGGGCTGTCTCTCTGCATCCCCGGCAGCCATCCAGTCAATCCTGTCTCAGTCGCAGTGTCCGTGTGCGTGCGGGCGAGGCGCTGCCAGCGATCCATATTAACTGAACCCCCTACCCTTAAAACGCAGAACGCCAACAGCGCGGACTAAGGAGTAGTGACGTGCCAGCAAAACGGCAGATCCAAACTCATCCGCCTCGTTCGCACGACCCTTTTTCTTTTTTTTGCTTCCAGGACATATAACCTGTCTGCTTCCACGGGTGCACCTTTTGCAGCTGTCAACCCTGCTTTTCCGAACGTCGATGCCTTGAGATCTGCGATGGCGGCCACACACCGAAGACATCCGTCGAGTCTCGACCTCTCAGCATCGTCCCACAACGCATATGCCACAAATGGCTATGGACAGAGCCCTCCACTGTCGCCGAGGACCCCCCGGTCCTCTGCTCCTGCGTCGCCAGTCACCCCCAGACAACAAGGCTCGCAGGCGATGAACGGATCCCACAGAATGTCCGTCGATTTCACAGCTGCGGAGGCAGGTGGCGGTTTGGGGAGTCTTGCGGATGAACTGGCGGACGCATGGGAGGAGGAAGAAGGCGGTTATGAGGATACAGCGGGCTTGGAGAATGGGCAGATCGACTCTCACAATGAGGACTACAGTGACAGGGAGGAAACCTACATCGATTCAGGCGCGGGCACACCGGGAGACCGTCTCTCTCCCGACGACATGCTGCAACCGAACCGGGGGAGACCCAAGAACACCCACAGTCGGCATAAACGACATGAATCACAGTACGACGGATCTGACTACGGTAACGACTCGGATCTGGAAGAGGCGCCGGAGATATCACCAAGTCTGGAGGCGCGGATGGCGGGCATCGAGAGTCTGGCTCGACGGGGAACGGAGGATAATGGTAGCGAGAACGACAAGGTCATAAAACGCGCAATAGAGAGTCTGCGAGATCTGGGTGGTCAAAGTGGGATTGAAAACGGCGCATCAAGGTTAGTACATCCAGGGGTGCAGACTTGCGAGGCCTCATTTTTCCCACATACTCCACCAGTTCATGCTGCGCTTGGTCCATCTAAGTTCTGACGACTCGACTAACGCTTCATGCAGACTCATAACCGCACATACATCGATCACCTCGCATCTGACGCACCAGACTCGAACGCTACAGACACTCACCCATCCTCTCCTTTTCTCGCCTTTCCCGATCCTCTCCGAGGAGGATATCGATTCTCTCGTACCTCTGATTGATGAAGAGCTACTACCCAACCTCCCCTACCCTTTCCCGCAGGGTCAGGCTCACTCGCGGCCTACTACCCCCGCGCAGTCGGCCTCCCTCAACCCGTTGGTCTCGCTGCAGACGCTCCTATCACAGACATCTGAGCTCATCTACAACCTTCGAGGTCTCAGTGATACTCTGCACGAGTCACGGCAGCTAACTTCGACCGCCTCGCGAAGGCTGCGGTCTGCAAAAGAGCTCGTTACAGAGTTGAAACGAGAGGAAGAAGAACGAGAAGAAGGCACACGCTGGATCGAAAAAGGCCAATGGGACCGCCGGCTACGAGAACGAGAAGCAGGAAAAGTCTGTGGAGACGTTGTCAGCGGGTTTGAGGCGGTTTGCGGAGAATGGCGGAAGAGGCTATTTGGTGCAGCAGCCCCAGACGCGGTTGCTGCATAACTGCGATTACCTTGTGCAGAGACCGACGAGTTCTGCTGTCGTCCCATTATTCCCCATTTGAGTGACACGTACGAGTTATATAGACTACCCCTATGGCCTTTGTCTCTGTCGTTCAGATCGTATTCCCGGAGTTAGAGAGGGCGATATTAATGTTTTCAAAGACCGAGCTTCTTTCTGCCTTGATATTCTGGCCTCTGTTCTTTCCCCTTTACTTTGACAATGATCCCCCTACCGCTTCAGACTAGAAAGCAGTGAAATAGTTTCTTCTTATACATAACTTCTCGCCTTGACCAGACCAGATCCGATCCTCCTGATTCCCATCCCCATATATCGTGTCTGTGAATTCACATCCCTATGCAATGGGCATGTACATATACATACATAGAAACAACCCCTAGTTAAGCACTGAACAAGATACCATATCCCCACATCTATAATTCAACCTTACAATTCACAATCCGTATTTAGTTACGCACTCCATCATGTCCGGAACTCCTTAGTTTCTTCCTCTCCTCATCTCTTTTCTAGAACCAAACGAACGACACCTCACCCTTCCCAATTCGGTATTCCGACCTCCTTTCTGAAACACTAGACCCGAACCACCGGGCCAGGAAATGGTCAGTTCATATCTCTATGGTAAACAAATGCACAGACATTACAATCTTGTCTTGTCTTGCTAGATACGAAGTGCGAACGAACAAGTGGCTAGTCTAGTGTAATAATGCGTAGTAGTTAACTAGTTAGACTTGACACTGCTTAGTTATCGGACAGGGGGAGGGTTGGTGTTTCCACTCGGGATGATGTGTCTGATTTATACTCGATTCGAGTTTCGACTTCTGCATGCAGTAAATACTTGGGGTGACTGCTTCTCCTGCCAGTGCACTAACTAATACATAGCACTCCGTGCTATACACGAAGTAACCCACGGGGCGATTCTGAGACGTGAAAGACTACTAATGCATGAAATAAGCTAACGTTTATATCTACCCCCGAATGACAGATACCAGACTTAGGATTACACAGATGCGAACCAAATTTCCCTGTAGACAGCCGTGATTTGAATGAAAAAGAGATGATAGATGCTCATTTCGCTCATAACTAATCATAGCCGTACGTGAAAGACGAGCAACTACCTTGGGACCATTCTTCCCTTCCGCATTTTTTCTGCTCGTGGAAGGATAAGAAAACTTTTTTTTCCTTCCCCAGAGCGTAAAGGGGATAGCGGATCGTAGAAATCATGAGATCGAGCAAATGCCAAAGGACATTAGAGAACTTCCGTCCAATGGTTCAGGAAGGGAGGATGTTGACAGGGAGGTGAAAAAGGAAAACATGACAACTTGGGGTAATGACGGAACCCCTTCTAGAGAACAGCCCCGTCGAACGACAATAGGTTTCTCCTAGGGGAGATAGATCAGAAGCGACAGGGTGGAATGACATGCACTCAAGTGCGAATTTTGCTAACATGAAGAATCAAAGAACGAAGTAGAGACTCGGTTGAAGAATAGAAGAGCATCTCGGTCACCGGCGACAGATCTAGCTCTGCTGCTGCTTCCACCGCGGAACCCACTTACCGGCGGCGGGCTTCGCGCTATCAGAGGCAGCAGGAGGGGTCTGCGTCCTGGACGGGGGCTGAGGCTGGGAACCGCTGGACTCGCGCAAGTGGCGAGGGACATAACGATCAGAAGAACCGCCGTTAGCAGGAGACGCATCGCGGGGAGAAGCGCCAGCAGCGGCACCGCGCTGGTGCGGAGGAACATAGCCACCTCTGCGCAAGGGGGGAACATCCTCCTTGGGGGCCTCAGAGGCACCGCCAGCAGCCTCCTTGGCGGCCTGACGCTCTCTCCAGCTGGGGCCTGCTCCAGGAACAGTGCGAGGAGCCAGGTTGAGGCGTGGAGGACCGGTACGCTCGGTACGCTCGGTACGCTCAGTACGCTCAGTACGCTCAGTACGCTCGACACGCTCGGCAGATTCAGGGCGGACAGGTGGTTCGACAGGAGCGGTCTTGCGAAGAGCACGGCGGCGCTCAGCCTCCTCCTCGCGCTCTCTCTGCCTGGCGGCAATCTCGTCGAGTTTCCTGAAGCCTAGGTTAGCGACATTTTCATCATGAGGGCATATGCATATGGGACCGTACTTTCTCTCCTCCTCACGCTGGGCCTTAAGCTCGGCCAGCTTACGTCTCTGCTCCTCCTCCTTGGCAAGTTTCTCCTCCTCCTCACGTCGGACACGCTCCTCTTCCTCCCGACGACGTCTCTCCTCTTCCTCGCGCTCCATTCTCTCGCGGCGGCGGCGGTCCTGGACTTCCTTGACACGCTGTTTCTTCTTCTGCTCGAATTCGCGCTCAGCAGCCTTGCGGCGCTTCTCGAACTCCTCGTGTCGCTTCTCGCTCAGATCCTTGCGGAAGCTGTTGAAGACCGGTACCAGACGGCTCAGACGGTGCTTGAGAGCCACGTCCTCCTTGTGTTTCTGCTCCGCCTCCTGCAGAGTCTGCTCCTTCACCTTCTCGTAGATCTCCTGGTCACGCTGCTTCTGTTTTTCGTAGTCCTCGGGGACGTGCTTCAACTCCTCACGGCGGAAAGCTCTCTCCAGGTGATCAATACGCTTGGCAGTGATGCGGATACGGTCATTGAGCTCGTTCTTCTCCTTCTCGAGCTGCTGCAGTTTCAAGGCGCGGAGGCGGTTCGTGTCGAGGTCCTCGAGATCAATCTCGCTGACATCGATGCCCTTAACACCGCTCTTTAGCTCCTCCAGCTGCTTCTTGAGCTCCTGCTGGCGGATGCGGTCCTGCTCATCCTTGATTCTCTTCTTCTCACGCTCACGGTGCTCGTCAAGCAGTCTCTGCTTCTCAGCCTCCTGGAGCTGCTGAGTGCGGATACGTTTGCGGGTCTCCTCTTCCCGCTGCTTCCGCTGGAGGGCATCCGTAGCAGCCTCCTTTCTCTTCTCGATGATGACACGACGAGCCAGGGTTTCCTCGTGCTCCTTAGCGGCGCCAGCCTGAGCGCGGGCGAGGGCCAGCTGCTTGGCCTGGACACGAGCCTCGTTGTAGGACGGGTCCACGTAAAGGCAGGTAATGTGAAGCGTCTTGGCCAATCGAGACAGCTGGGCACGGGCAATCTCTGAGGGAGTGTTCTGGAGACGCTGGACGGTACCCACGTCGCTTTCAGCGGAACCCGCAGCGCTGCCGGCGTGGATAGCCTTGGCGGACGAGAAGATGTCGGAGTCGAAGGTGAGGACACCCGACACGTGGTTGACACGGATGGCAAGGTCACCCTTCTTGCAACCGTTCATGATGAACTTCTCAATCATCGCGCGGGTGATCTGGAAGGGCTCGGGGAATTGGGCGAGCTCATAGACGAACTTCAGCTCGACGGATTCGTAGACCTGCGACAATTGCTGGAACAGACGGGTGAGGATGACCTGCTGCAGAGGCACGACATACTTCTCCATCTCGGGGTCCGAGCCAATCTGCTGAAGGATGGGCGTGATCTTCTTGCAGATTGAAAGAGGGTGGAAGTCGACCTCGAGGATGTTGTAGAGGTCACGGATCTCGGGGCGAACGCGCTTCAGGAGACCCTTGTTCAGAGCATCCTTGAACAGAGCAGCTCTGCTGGGATGCTGGGCCATGCCCAGGAGATTGGTGAGACGAGCATTCTTGTTCTTGCGCACCTCATCCACGTCGACCAGAGCACCACGGGAACGGGAGGTGCTGATGACAGGGATAGCCAGAGCGGACAGCAGAACAAACGAGGCGGTCTTGGTCATATCAGCCTCGGTCACCGAAGGGTTGTCCTTCTTGGAGCCCTGGCCAGCGGCCAGCGTGACGGCCGACTGGCGGAGAAGGTTGTAGTAACGGCTCCAGGCAGCGGCGTGGAAGAGGTAGTTCTCGCTGACGAGGAAGATGCGAGTCAGCTTCTCGTAGTAGTTGGCCATCATGACGTTCTTGGCCGGACGCTTGCTCAGGCTGAGCAGTGTGTGGATATCCTCGACACTGCGGAAAGCCTCCTGCCAGAGCTCCAACTCAACGGCGACATTCAGCTGCTGGAATCGGGTGTCCAAATGGCGCTGCAGGGTGTCCGGGTCGCTGAGGTTGATAGCGTGCATCTGAGCGGAGTACTTGGCGGCATTCTGGACGTGGTTACGAAGCAGCTCGCACAGTCTGCGGAACTCAGTCTTGCGGGTGTACTTCAAGCAGAACTGGAAGGCCTGCAGAGCGGTCGTCTGGTACATGACCTCGAGGCGCGCATTGTTCTTCAGGATTTCGAGAACAGTCCTGTAGGTCTCCCACAGGAACTTGAGCCACGGGGTAACGACTGCACGGTCAGTACGATCCCGGGACTGCTCACCGGAGACAGTGGCGAGGAGGATAGTCTCGGGGGTCTCGATAGCCTCGAGATCGTCGACGTTGGCCGAAGGGGCCGCGGACTCGAGCGACGACTGGATCTCGTCGGCCTTGGCCTGGGCCTCCGTAACCTTCTGCTCCGCGAGCTCGATGAACTTCTTGAGAACAGTCTATCCAGCATCGTATCGTCAGCACCAATCCACCACCTCTATCACTGATAAAGAAAGATAAATTATCCGCCTACCTCGATCGTTCCCACATTGGTGTTCTGGGCGATGTTCTTGTACTGGTACAAGCCATCCTTGGCCGCCTTTCCCTTGCGCAGATCGACACAGAGTTCAACGAAGAGGATCATCACCGGCTCGAGAGAGGCGATGGGCGTGCTCCGGGTGCGCTTGGAGGTGACATGTTCGTGGAGGACGGTCAAGGCGGCGGGCGCCTGACCGACCGCGATGAGTTCCTGAGCCCTCTATTCCCCCAACATCATCAGTGTCTGTTCTGTAGTTTTTGGAAGTGACTCCAGGAGAGGCGACGGCGACGAGGACGTACCTTGAGGACATTTTCAGGTTTGATATGGGGTGGAGGCGGCATGGTGGGCAAGCTGCCCCTTGGGTCGGCGGATGAAGAAAAGAACGGCCTGGCGACTGGACGATCTCGACTCGACGCAAGACGAGACGGAGAGAGGAGCGGGCAGCTGGACTCGATGCGATGAGTTCAGATGACGCTGCCGCGCGAAGGTCGGAGATGGACCAGGCGTATAATTTGAGGGGGAGGTCGGCAACGACTGGAGTTTGCGTCGTTGTGCGAGAATCACGAAAAACCGAACAGGGCGCCAGCGGAGCCCACTTCAGCGCATAAGCGACCGGGGTTGCGTCACGTGAGGCTATCCGCCATCGTCAATGTTAATAGTTCAGTAGTCAATCACGGCCTCACCGTGATTTGAGCGTGACAGCTGGAGGCAGAGATCATCGGGCGTCTGCATGCCTGGGCGTTTAATGCAATTCTAATCTGATTAGGGTTGACGAGACACTGGAGAGTCGAGGAGTTGCATGTTGTGTGTACTCAGGACTCTATTTACAGTAGGTATTATGATCTGATTTGTCCCTAGGAATAGGTTCTCATTGCATAGTCGTTTGAGTTACTGATTCTACGGATGGCGATTATCTATACTTCAAGACCAGAGTTTGTGCGTGTAGAGTATCCAGGCTATGGATTAATTCCATCTTCAAGGTAAAGAAAATGCCACACTGAATGATTTCCTATCCGGGAAATTTCGTGCCGGAATGGAGATATATTCTTCCGGTGGTACATTTAATCACGTGATATACTCATGTGATGTACCTCCGTTCTGCGCTCTTGTCTAATCCCATCCCCCGTATTGTAGCTCTTACTCATCCTCTGATCACATGATCTGTTTGAAACGAATTCACGTGACCATGACAGCAACGCTCGCCGTCTCTGGCGGATGCGCGCCGCGATATCCGATTGGCAGAGGCAGCCGTTCGGCACCCGCTGGCGCGTAATACTAGACCAGAAGAGCAAGGCCAGAAATACCTCCAGCTCCCGTCCAGCAGTAGTAGTAGTGGGCATAATAATACACCAAAGCAGCGAGTGTTCGGGTCCAGCCGCTCGGGGCACTGGCGGCCTCGCTAGTCGTTTAGTCTGGGCGAGGGCTCTCCTGCGAACCAGGGGCAGCCTGCCCGTGCGAAGCTGTTGGAATATTATCACAATAATTAATATTATTCTTCCTCTTGAGCACCATCATTATTCTTCTTCCTCGGGGGTCTTCGACTACGGAGCACTCCATAAATAGACACCTCGAATTGATTCTCCCCTGACAGCCACTCCCCTGTCCTCTGGTTTCCCACTGTCGCTGTCCGTGGAGGAGCCGGCCGTTGGTGTCCCCCCTTTACTCTGAAGCTGTGAGTCTCTCTCCCGGACCTAACCCGACGCTTGGTCCAACTTCCCCCCCAAAAGCCTTTCTCGGGAGCCTTGCTCGCCTGGGACCAACCGTCGCTCCTTTCACCCTCCATCCTCTCTCTCTCCCTCTTCCTCGCTGGCTGCCTCTCCGTGCTTCTTTCTGTCTCGTCCCTCTCTTCTCTCTCTCCCTCTCTCGCTCGCTCTCTACACCTCCAGCGTCGTCGGTCTCTCCATCATTCCTTCGTCATCTCCACCTCTTGTGGCCAGTCTACCTTTCGCTCCTTCGAGTTTCTGACCCCCGTTGCAGTGCGACCCAGCAGTTTCAACGAGACCCGGCGCGTTGTCTGGCTGGCTGTGCCTCTTTCGCCCTGACGACCAGATTCTCCTCCGATTGACGATTCCGACGACGACAAGAGTGAGGATAGCAACATGCCGGCCGCATACGAGATCCGCTCGGGGGGCGACGCCCGCAACAAGAAGCAGAGCATGGCCGATCTGAAGTATCGCCGTCTCATGGAGCTCAACAGCCGCCTGAAGGAGGATCTGGATCGCCCCCGTGTCAAGGTGTCCGAGGCAGCGCTCTCGTAAGTCGATTTTCGATCCCCTGGTGTCGCCAATTGAGCCTCAATGGGCCATTGGCCGTCGCCAACGGAGTCTCCTTTTACTGACGGGTCCTTCCCCCAGGCTGATCAACTACTGCAACAACACGAGAGATTTCATGGTGCCATCCGTCTGGGGTCAGGTACGTTACCCAACTCTCCCTATCGCGACACCATCCATCGTCGCGTAGGAACCACTCGTCGACAGGATCAATTGCTGACTGGCTCCTCCAGGTGGACAAGCGTGAGGACCCGTATGCTCCTCAGCAGTCAGGTGGCTGCTGCACTGTCATGTAATGGCTTCATGACCTTCGACGTCTTAACCTGCTCGGTCGGATCAACTCGTTCTGCTACTTTCACCTCAATTTCGATATCTTCCAATATTCCCCCCCCACACTGCGATGACGTCCTCACCCCCTTTCGACTCTCTTTCTTCGGCTTACTCGCATCGTTTACACTCGTCATGACCACCGCCCCTTCCACCGACCACGACTGGACCGGATTGAACGCCCAGTCTTTACGACGATAAGGGTCTGGTGGGGGGTTAATTTGCTAATCGCCACCGATGGAGGGCGCTGGACTGCTCCTAGACCAACCACACGACCGACTGATAATCGCCTGCAACATCTCACCCAGATCGGATCGGCTGTCGAGACTTCCTTTTATCTCTCATAATTCTTTTTCTTAGCCCGATGCACCAGAGGATGCCTGCCATCTTTTCTTCATTTTACATTTACCTCCCCTTTTTACTCCCTGGGTTTGCGACGTTCATCGATCAGTTTGTTCGAAAACTTTTTTTTATTGCTTTCCTTTGTCTCAGCGGAGTCGTCTGTTTATCTGGATTGTGCCAAAATCACACAGCGGTCTGCAGGGAGGCCTGGCATTGGGTTCCATGCCTCCCGGATCCAGCAGTATCCTCTTGTTCTACTGTGTAAAATAGATTCTCATGGAAGAGGCCGCTACCATGACCAAATACTAGTTGCTGTTGTAATACCCAAAAATCAAGACGCTTTTGCGGTTTTGTATTGAGTCTATCCATCGTGGTCCAACTGAGTTCAACACTTGGTATATCCCTCCAATTGAAGGAGTAGACGAGGCGTTCAGCTGACGTGGTGATTACAACCATCCACCCACTTTTATGAGATCGACATGCATGCACGATCTGCGTTACTGGGTCATGCTCAGCTGCCCTAGGCTAGATCTACGTTTTCTACTGGCCTCTACTTGCAGTTTTCCCATTATATGTACATATATGATGATTATCAATAACGTTATCTATTCCTCGTTCACACAGTACAGTAAGCGATCGAAGCATTCTGTATAAACAAAATACACATCACGGGTCACGCCCTCCACTTCCCATTCCATTCCATTCCACTCCACTAACCTCCACTCACTCACGAAAGAGAAGGACAATGTGACGGACCACGTGAGCAAGTTGCTCTGTTGCAGATACTGTACAATTATAAATCAATCAATAGACTGTAGTTACTATATCGTCTTTGGTACTGCACATGCATACTTGGAATAGAGTACAGGACGTGTTTATCTAGCAGCCAAGCTGGGGAGTATTGCATTCTGCGCACTTTTGATATTTCAGCTACGGACGAACGAGGGACCGAAACGGCCCTGAAGAACCGAGAAAGCGTTACTTGTACATTAGAGGTGGGAGACGTTTCCGAAGCGAAGAGAGAGAAGGAAAGAGAGGGGTGTACATGTACATGTGCATGTGCGCGTCGGGAGGGGTATGGATATAGATAGGCGAGAAAGGAACGGAAAAAAATCCATCCCTTGCGTCGTGGAAGTGGGTGTTTGAACTGTCAACTGCCACTGCCACACTGTTTCAGTGGGCAAGCGTGCATTGCATGCAGCATGGTTGACTACTCAACTATGGTAACGGTTACGGCCGAAAGGGAGGGGAGGGGGGTATGTAATTAGGCGGGTTCGATGAATGGTGTACTGATAGTACTAATACTGGCAATTGTAGTTGTGTGACTTGTTTAAATTCTACTAGCTAGTTATATTGATTACTAGTTATTGCTGTATATGTCGACTTTTCTGTAGCCTCGCAGTTTGATGGGTTGTCAGAGACGGTGCAATGTAGTTGGTTGAGTATGCACTTGGAGTTGGAGGACATCAATTTGCTTCATTATTTCGAAGAGGATAGTAGGTATTATGATATTCATCTCTCTCTCTCTCTTTCACTAATTATAATGGTATCATATCTCATTACCGTGACCATTCGATGGTTTTCTCTCCTCAAGGCTCGATTCCTGCCATGAATGACAACCAACTACCCATCCGCAACCACGCACGTCTCTCCGCCGCCTTCCCTCGTGCTCTCGCCTCCTCAAAGACATGACTGATCCATCGATCCTCAGTCTCTGCTGGATTCTTCAACCGCAGGTCCCGTCGACGCCACCAATCGTGAATGCTGGGACGAGGTCCCCACAAGAAGCCGTTGTCAGGGAGAGGAAACCGAAGATCAGAGAGCGACAACCGGGCATCATCTCCGGTGACGCTCGAGAAAAGATGGCTTATTTTGAACAGAGTCAAAGAGAATCGTTTGGCCTCTTCAGTCCGAACCCAGGAGTAGATGATCGGATCGTCCGGGCTGCCGCGGGCCAGCATGGTCGGATAGAAGAAGAGGCCTTGGACTAGACAGGTCTCGATGAGAGAGGCTAGGATAGGTCGTACGCGGTCTAGCAGGGCTTCAACGTCGTCTTCACCTCCGGGAGGTGGCCCGGCGATTAGAGCGAAGATGATGTAGAGGAGGATTGCTTGGTATGTTGCCATAGGGCATTGGGATATATCCTGCTGTTCTGGCTGCGGAGTGTGCCACCTTGTCTGTTCGAGTATCAGCTTTGGGAAGCTCCTGAATGATCAAACGCGAAGATACAGGCTGTGCTGCCGACTCACCATTTGCTCCTTTAGAAGAGTGTACAGTCGGTCGTGGATCTTCCATGCCTGACGTCGCGCTTTAGCTTCGCCGGTTATCCATAAGCCGACCATCACGAGCGCCAACACGAGCACCAATGGCCCTTCCTGGTACTGGAAGGAAGCTTCATGTATAAAAGGCCACTGGGGGTTGAAGTGTGCCATGTAGAGGTGGATGTAGTATGCGCTATTGACAGGCTGTGTGGTATCATCGTCCAGGTCAGCTGGATAATCAAGAGAGGCATAGGCGGAAGAGAACATATTCCCTGGCCAATTCTGCCATGGCACAATTGCATCAGTCGGTGCCAATCGCATTCCTTCTCGCTCCAGCTGCCTCTCGTGTTGTACTAGCTGCATTTTGGCTGATATCGTTGAGCTGGGATGGGGCGACTCGCTCCTATGATTTGAACCATCCGAAACAGAAGCTTCCTCATAGTCATTCAACTCGGTCTGGAACGCTTGCTGAGGCGGCTCTATCCGTATTCTTTTGTGTCCCTGAGAGATCGTGGGATCCCGAGAAGGCTCTGTATCTGAGGCGTTTACTGTCTGCCGGCGTTGCTTCCTCGCCCGCGGACTTGTCCTGTCGAATGAGCAGACAACGCCTCGCTTTTGGCAGATGGAGCATGGAAGCTGTCCGTCACATCTAGTCTTTTGGCTACGGCAGCGGTTGCAGGCTTTGTTCACCCGGGGCAGATCTGGCTGAGCGTGCTTGTCGTGGACTTTTTGGTGGCGGTGTAGCGTGTCACTGGGTTCTTTATTAGTTTACATCGAGCCATAAAAGTTCTCGGGCTTGTAGAACTGATTCCAGCTTCCTCAAGTATACAGTCCGGGGTATACAATTTCACCATCATACTCTCGGTCTCTCTTTCTGACGAAAACATCTATCCACACCGAATAACACACAACTCACCTCCTATTGAAACTAGCCCGGCATGTATGGCAAGTAAAGACCCTACTCTGCGAGTGTCGAACCGCGTGACGCGCCAGGTGCTCTTTTCGACGGTACGTTGCGCCACATCCTGGATGCTGGCACCTGAACTGCCGAGCATCCTCATTTTCTGCTGGTAGGGTAGACATACTAATTCGAAGCTAGCAGGAGATACATTTGGATATGAAACTATGGGAAGAGAAAAATAATTCAGTTGCCGTGCCCTCCAGCTATATGTGCAGGGATACTACTACTAATGCCAGTGACATCCGAGTGGGATGGTCCGGGTGGGATGACTTGGCCGACGTAGTTAGTGGCTTGTCCGCAATATCCGCAATAGCACTGGCCTCTCCCACGGACAAGACTTGTCTCTTCTTGATGTGGCTACGGCGGTTTTAGATTAGCCATTGAGGTTGTATTTATGGATGTAGACATGGGTCGAAATATAGTTATGTGCTACAAATAAGGATAGGATAGGTTGGGTCTTCAACTCTCATTTGGCAGTATGCTACTCTAAACCTATCGCCCCGCGGTGCCCTTCTCTAGTTAAGCGGATGAAGAAGACTCTGGACGACTGCGTTGCCTGTAGCTACGATATACCCAGGAAGCGTTCGAAGAAAGATATATATAGTCTAGAGTATCCAAGCCCATCAAAAGATAGACGGTAGGCGTTCACCTCATCCAAAGCCCGGTCCGATCCCGATCAGATAAGTGACTGCCGCAAACCCACTTACATCATCCAACAGCAGCGATCCAACTACCCACAATCATAACTTTCGCAATAACAACCACGACTTGAAACAGCGTATAGGCATCCCCTCGCATCAATCGTCAATATGACAGAGCCAATGCCACCTATCGAACAGAAGGGACCGACAGAGCCCGGAGACCCAGGTGCGCAGAACCCGAACTCGGACGGTGGCGTATCCACGCAGGTCTACCTGCCTCGAATCACGATCAAGTACTGCACGCAGTGTAAATGGATGCTGCGGGCAGCATATGTAAGTTGTTCTTTGTTTCTGTCTGTTTGTGCTCTCTTATACATGTTCATTCTACACGGGCTGCCTACTGTCTATACGGGATATTTGACCATCTGCTTTCTATTGTGGTGATTCAAGTAACTTGGGATTCAATTCAGTATCTTATATTATCATGCATATTGCCTTCATATTGTGTTATCTGTCTTGTTTCTATTTACATTTACCTTTCATCTCTCCTCTTCTGCTGGATAATCTCCGTGAACTTGCCAAGAGGACATGCGTCTCCTGGATTAAGCTCTTTCCTTGGTTCCTTTAGCGAAATTGACACCAGAATATGCACCTCCATAACCCATACCCCCCATCTGCACAATCTATATAAGGAACCCCACAACTGACTGCCACAGTTCGGCCAAGAGCTCCTCTCGACATTCAACACCTCTCTAGGCGAAGTAGCCTTAGTCCCAACCACCGGCGGCGTCTTCACCGTGACCATCCAGCACAAGTCCGACGACGACTCACTAAAAGAGACGTTACTATGGGATCGGAAATCAATGGGCGGATTTCCCGGTTCGTATCTTCTTACACAAATCAGCAGACATACCCAAGACATGTCGACATGACACTGACCTCGTCGCAGAAGTCAAGAACCTGAAATCACTCGTGCGCAACGTCGTCGATCCTTCGCGGGACCTCGGCCACGTTGACCGTGCTCTGGGCAAGGAGATTAAAGCAGCAGATACTGCGGCTGCGCCGAGTGTGACGGGTCCCGTGTCGAGTAGTTCCGGACCTGCGCCTACGGGTGGTATTGCGCCGTCGCCGGCGTCAAGGACGGTGGCAGAGGACACTGATACGAAGCCTGGGATGGGCGCTCCGGCAGAAACAATCCAGAGATGTGGTTCTGCGGGGGATAAGAGTAATAGGGAAGGGTGTGAGGATTGTCAGTAGTCGAATCCGTGCTTTATATGGAAAATAAGTCAAAAGAAGCCCCGTAGATCTCTCATGCTTGTATCTATATCTCTTGCCTCAAAAGTCTACTCAACTAGATCATAAACGTACTTCTGTCCAGCAAGCGACGTACTACGCATGCTACAACTCAAAATACTACCAGTAGAAAAGGTATGAGCCGGAAAAACATGGCATCCAAATTGGTATATCCCGTATGTACATGGAACAAATGCAGCGAAAATTGCATGCACGTGCGTAAATCTGTACACAATACCCCTAATCCCAAAAAAGGTCATAAAGGAAGCATCCAAGACCACAGAAGAAGAAAAAAGACAAACAGGCAGGATGAAGGATAAAAATACCGGTCGAGGGCCAGCGTAATAGCAGGATACTCGACCTCATGCATGGAAGAAGATAACAAGAAAAGATGTGAAACCAAGACAGCTCCTGGTGAGAGCAGGAGCCAACGAGGTGTGTGCTCTCGACAAGTACAGGCGAGTGAATTGTGGACAGGGAAGTTCTGTTGACTGCTGCCTCTATCCTCACACGCGAAATGCACACGTAGTGGATGGTGGGCGGCCTCCAATTCTAACATTAAGATTGTCACTCAAACCAACACCCCGCCATCCAAGTCTCTAGACTCGCAAGACCACGACCTCATCGTGTCCTAACTGGTATCACATCATGCAATAACTGGCAAAAGGATGACAAACATCCACGAAGCGAAAACGAAAAAAATAAAAGGTGGGAACTGAACGAGAGGGGCAGCTGCCATATCCTCGCGTCGCTTGCCACCAAGACCCAAAGAAAGATTATACTGAGTAAACCCAGGAAAAGAGAACCTTGAAATCCAAAATGCGGTCGTGAGATCATGCACCTTTTTCGTGAACCGGAACCCAGCATCGTAACGACACGCCTCACCTGGCGTTAGGCCAAAACACCAATTACAATAACTCGACGCCTCCAAGAACACCGTTGCAAAACCATCAAAAAAAGATTGATACAAATGCGAGTTTTTCTATAGCTCTCCGCTCACTTCGTGCGGATGCGAAGGATGACTTTTGCGTCTCCAGAAGGCGAGACGAAGGCGGCTGCGTCGTCTCGGTACTGCCCGCTGCACACCGTCACTGCCGTGAGAGTCTGCGTGAGAATCACCGGTCCTTCCACTGCCACTGGCGATAGTCGAAGTAATAGGACTGCGGTTACCGTTTCGGACGATGGTCGTCTTAATGTTGTCCTTACTGACATCCTCGACATGATGAGATGGTCGTCGATGTTGTCGGTATGGACCAAAATGGCCATTGGCATCTGAGCCACGACGGGCATAGCCTTGCACGTCAGACGATGCTGGTCTGCTGCAGCCGCTATCATACACGTCATGGGGAGACAAGTCCTTGTCCTCACCACTGTCCACTGTCAGGAAACTGGTGGCATTCGTGGCGGGTGAGACTGGGGTCATCGCGTTGTTATATGTACTACCACTCTGTGTCCGGGCATAGCTGGTGCGGTTAGAGTTCGACGGCAGAGACGAATTCTTCGAGAGGTGATGATTATGGTGATGGTTGGACCGATGACTCTGATGCGAACAGCGTCGACTCTCCGATTGCTCTGCATATCCACCGTTGAGGCTGGAGTTTCGTGCCTCGTGCCCTTTCTGAGACGAACCTGCTAGGAGAACAGCAGCCAGGACTGAGGATTCGCTCCCGGGAGACTTCATGCCATCCTGCTCGTCAACCTGCGGACACAGATTGAATTGCGGGGTATCAGATCCTCCAGGCTCAGCAGGAAGTGCCATCGTCCGTACAGAGGCTGATGACTGGCGACGTGGGCTTTCCGTAACAAGTGCAGTTGATGGCACTGAGAAGGCTGGACCAGAGGACTCGGGCAGATTAACCTGGCTTATGGTGCTCCCGTTACGATCCTCAGGTGAAGTCAATTGGTCCTCAGCGGGCGCATCCTCTTGAAGAGTCGGGGACTGCACTGTATCGCTCAAGCGCTCGCGTGCTGGCACAGCAGGACTCCTTGAGCGTGGAGAACGCGTGACCTCAACACGGCCCCCTGATTGTTGAGATTTACGCTTCTCACGGTCTGCAAGACTTTGCCAAATGGACTGGTTAGTACGAATTTGCTGCGACGCAAATAACATTTGCGACATGAGATCTGCCACACCCTCGAAGAGGGGCAAAGCAAATATGGACATAAAGCCGATCTGTCCTGTGGCGAGCTTCAGAATATTTCCCAGCTCCGGGGGCCCTCCAAATAGAGCTGTCTCCATCCCAACCTCCTTTTCCATCTCGCCTTGGTTCGCAAATTCCTCTTGGAGTATGTTTGTCCATTTTTCTGCAACTCGCCACGGTCGAGCCTGGAACAGTTTGTTAGCAAGCTTATTTCAGGGTACGAAACAGCCGATTTACTCACCACATTACTGATATCAGCGCACTTGATCAGAAGACCGCAAAGAAGAGTCCGGTAGTTCTCAATATCCTGAGGCTTCCATGTCTGCACGTCATCGTTCTCATGATATTTCTCCTGCAGGTTACCGAGACTCTCCATGAATTTGTGATGCACACCCATGTCGGTTGCCAAGATGGAGCTAATGAGTAGCCTTCGAATCTGCTTGTCCTTGAAGGCCGCTGGCCAATGTCGGCGAAGGATCTGGGAGAACGCGGCGCAGTGGAAAGCCTCCAGGACAGAGTTGTCGTTATAGAGCTGAGCCAAAGGCGCATTCAGTTTGACGAGGAAGATGTTGTTCACACCGGGATGGCCAACATCGTGGCCGATTGATGCAATAAGAAGGGTGAGAGCATCCAATGGTGTCAACATTGACGCGATAGGTGATCTGGCAGTCGGCACTTCACTTGGGTCACTTCTATACGGCGGCAGAACGCCAATCTGGAGCAGAAAGAAGAAAACCGATTGTAGGACGTCGATGGCGTGGCGGAAGTTATGATATAGAACGAAGGAGTTGTAGGAGGCGCGGCTGGCTAGGAGGAACGTTCTGATTTCTCCTGGAGTAAGTTTCCACTCTTCCAGCTCCGGCATGATCAATGCATGTTCAAGCATCTTGCATGCTGCGTATACAAGTTCGTCCTCGGTGAAGTCGTGGGCGCAAAACCACCAGTTTCCTATTTCGCGTTCGACAAACTGTTTTCGGTCGTCTAGAATATAAAGGTCGCTGCGCCAATTGTCAGCCGAGAACGAGTCGAACGCGAGTTACCGGCACTTACCGATCTTGAAAGTCATCAATGACTTCTTCGGGATTGCAGATCCCTTTCATGAGTTTCGACACCCTGGTATCATGTAAGTCAAAGTCGCGAATACAAAGAAAAGGTTAGGCTACTCACATCGCCTCTCTCAAGTAAGCATACGGTTGCTGGTCATGCACACCAACCCACGAATGCTTTCGAAGCTTACGATTCGCCAGGAAACCAGAAAGTTCTTTCTGTGCAGTTCTGCGGGTACGATAGGCATGGACCATGAGGCCCTGGACTCGACTCTTTTCCAACGGGGATGTCAAGACATCAACTGCCCCTGCATCTAAACAACGGGCGATAAGCTTGGACTCGGAAATTGGCTGATCAGCGTTCTGCTGTTCTGTCGGGAAGGTTGCCGGTTCCCCCGAAGACGCGAACGGTCGCATAATAAGGGGCAATTGGGAACTTCCAGATCTAGGCCCAGATACCACCGGCTCTGGTGGGCGCAGAATCGCAATGGGAACAATCAGCTTCAGCCCATCCTGGACCTGAATATCTGATGTCAAGTGGAAAAGAAGCTGTAGTCCATACGACTCTTCGGATTCGGAGGAATATTTCAGTCCACGACGAGCTACTGGTTCAGACGATGCGGCTGGGAAGTCCGTGCCAAACTGCAGGCTCGTTCTCCGGTGAGCAGTGGACTGTTCTTCAGAGGAGCCGATATCGAAAAAGGCGAAGATAGGCGTACAGTCGTTGCCCGACTGCTCAGTGAGAGTCGCTAATTGACTCGCAAAAGACTTTCCTGAGTGGCATAGATAAACTGCAAAATGCCTTTGTCAGTAAAATCCGAACAAAGAGAGCAAAGGCATGAGAGTTTACAGAATCGAGGAATTTGGAAACATACCCTGTTTGCTAATTTCTAACAGCATTTCAACGTTTGATTGAAGCATCTCGGGCTCATCAGCCAAGATAAATGAACCGCTTGAGCCGGTAGAGGCGTCGGACGAATTCCGTCGAACCCATCTTTCGGCTTTGACGCGGTCATCGATATAGACAGCACAACATTCGGCGCGATCCATGATGATGCCTCACGGAGTTGAGAACCCAAGAAGGGATATCCTCAACGGTCCGTGTCAGAGTGTCGGAAAGGACTTAATGTGGCCACCGGTCTGCCCATACAGTCCAGGGAGGCCCCAAAGGTATAAAAGGATATATGTGATCTCCGGTCCGAGAGGAATTGGAAGGGAGTCGTACACGGAAGGCGCACTCTGACAGCAAGCGATGAATGATATACTCAAGAACACAATTGTTTGCCGCCTAAGTCGTATGAAATTTCCACCTCCACAAACTTAACAGACGACGTCGATGACGACCCGGAAGTCGCGCCTTTCCTAACAAACACTTTGGCTCTGGACTCTTCGCAGGAAGTTAGGTCGACACAGCAGTGCTCGTACGCAGGAGACTGTCCACAGGCCTGTCTTCCGGAGACTCGCGTCGGGGTACTCGGTCAAGGTCAAGCGATTCCTCGCTGGAATGGCAAAAAGAATGTCAACGGGCTCGTAGCGCCAACGTCACCCACGTTATCCGCCAAATAGGGAAAAGAATGACAGCGCGAAACATCCAGGATCCGCGGGAAAGACTCGGCCGGCAGTCGAAGAAGATGACAGGTGAACTGGAAGACTCTCAAGGAGTCATGGCGAGGGCAGCGGTGGTGGCCGGCAAGAGTGGAATGCTTCGGGAGGAACAAGGGGGCTGGAACCGACCAGCCTTACGGGCGAAAAAGGGGTCACGTCGCAGGATTGATGGTCGACGAGTATCGCGCACACGACAGCGGTCCTGTAGAGATGATCGAAAGGACGCAAAAGGTGCAGAAACAAAGGAAGAGAAGGAGGGACTACAGAGGAAATGCGAATGTGGAGATGGGGGAGAACGAGATGGAGCGAGAGAGGGAGAGTAAGGCTTAGCAGACCCTTGGACGAGGCGGCACGGTCTTGCGGCAGGCTTCTGCTGGCCTTCTGGAAGGTGTTTGTGGTTGGCCGAACCGGAGGAGCCACTGGGGCTGGCACGGAGAAGACTCGTCGAGCCTTTTGATGAGATATCCCGGCTTTTCTTTGCCTTCGGCGCCGGGCCAGCGAGTCAGCATCTTGCAAGACGATCTCCCCGGCCGGCAGCCCTCTCTCGACCGCGGGCCTGCCCTGGCCCTGCTTTCTACGGAGAATTCTACGGAGACAGGCTGTGGACGACACATGCGTGTTCACTTGGTTGCCGATCCGGGCGATAAGTGAGTCGCGAGTGGAGTAGCACCAGTCTTAGCCGTGGCTTTGCTAGTCGTCTTTTTCTAGAAGCCGTCGGCCGGCTGTGGTGCCCAGCGAACAATAGTGCCGTCAGCCCAGATCGCGATGGGGACCAGCAACCAGCTCGTGTCAAGGTTATCGCCCGGTGGTCGCATGTTTCAGCGGGGTTCGCGCGTCCCTAGAGAAGCCCCCTAAAACGCCCTTGGACGAGCAGATGGAAAATGGACGAGATGACCATAGACGGGACGTGGCGGGCCTGTTGCCAGCGGGGCGCGAGCCGATAAGCTGCGAACCACCGATACACAGACACAACGCTCGTCATCGACCGCGATGGGCGATCGTTGTTTCTCGTGCGCAGAAGCGAGTGCCAATGTCGTCAGCCCGACTGGAGGATCAACTGGGCTGATCGGTGCCCCCTCCTCCCTCTCCTCACTACCATGAGTTAATACCAGTGCTATCCTCGTCGATACCTCCAGGTTCTGGAGGCCAGCTACCACTGTTCTCCTGCATCGCGGACCGCAGCGTGGTCTGGTAGATCCCCCATGCGATCGATCAGCCTATCCCCGCCCACACTCGACTCCCCGACGGTGCGGTGGCGAAGTGCCGACAAGAACTGCTGGAGAGATGATGATATTGCACCTGCCATTCTGTCAAACCGCCCCGATGCGGAAGTCAGCGTCATAATGGTAAAGTGACGCCTCTATCCATCACTTTTTTGGCCCCTTGCTGGTCATCCTGCTGCTGGGATTCACCGTACCGGCCACATTGCGCCGTTCCGCCCATCGGCCAATAAAGCGCCCCCAACCTGTCCGTTCAACCTCGACCAGTCAATGAGGGGTTACCGATCGTCGACACTTGAGGGATTCTTCTCGCAGCCTAGAGCACGAGTTCCTTGTTGATGTGGTATTCTCATTACTCATTCGTGATGCCTGGACCGTTTTCTGCCCCGCTCATCGGTCCAAGAACACATTTACGAAGGCTCTAAGTGCACGTTACAACCGTCACAATTGATCCGAAGTCCATCGGAGCCAACCGATTGGCGAGATACGAAAGGTGTTTTCTCGCAGGTAGCACTTTAAGAACCCCCAGTCTTCTGCGCGCGAAATCATTGTTCAGCGTAACCACAACAGCCACAGCAATCGTGTCTTGCAGAAACATCGGCTTCTCGAAGCCCTATCGCTTTCCAGACCCGGACAGCAAGCCGATAGGGTCCTCATCTGCCGTGTACCTTTCGGCAAGCAGCATATTTTGGCTGCAGCAACATCCAACTGAAATAGCATACCATACCTATTCCAGTATTTGGCCCGATATGGGGTAACATCTACCCAGCCGCTCTGTTGTTTATAGTCGATGTATGGGGCCGAGCTAGTTGATCGTATCGTTCTTTCTTCTTTGTTTTCAGCGGCGGTCGTAGTCTAGCTCCATTACTCTTCCAGTTACCTGTTATCCAGTCACTGTCTGGAAGCTATTATTGGCTATAAACAGTTTTGGCTAACCACGGGATATCGTGATACGGCCTGGTCGAGAGAGTCGAAGTGGGACTGGACTATACATGTCTGTCTCTTTCAACCTGCAGAAGATCCACGGGCCGATCTGATTTCGTTATTCTGCGTGTCGCTCTTGCTCCAACGAACTTGTAACAGTGCTAACGCGAGGGAGAATCTACATAAAGTATGCATAACCACGCAGCAATATCAGTCGAGTTGACCTGAACCGCACAATCATCTCGTCATGGCAAGATAAATACACAGAATCAGAAAGATATTCATGAACGGTAAGTCAAACCGATCGTGATCTCACCCTGACACTTCCTATAGGTAGGAAAACTATCTATCCTATCCCTTCCAATAGACAGCGGCAAAACTCCTACCATAGATATTGATCGGCAAAAGTGAAAAAGTAAGACCAATAAAGCCCAAGCCTCAACCTTGGTTGAAGAATTAGGTACATACATATACTTTGCCTTAAAGGATAATATAATACAGTAGAATATAATACCATTATGTTATATTGTATTATATCAGATGAGATCAGATCAGCTCAGACAAATGTAACCACTAGCAGACCGTGCCGTGAGTCGAATTCGAATTAAACAGACAATTATTTTATTTCATTCTACTCGTCATTTGGAACCCTCTATCCTACCCACATAGGTACAGTACAGTTAGTTATTGCGGCAAGTTCCTACCTAGCGAGTGAAACAGATCTTTCGTATCCTACCTTATTTGTTTATTCGTATCGATTCTATTCTGTTATAGGAACAGGATCTAGGATAGTGAGAATTTAATATATTATAAATAGGGTCCCAGAACTTGTCCAGGGATATATTCTGCTGCTGAGAAGTTAGTTAACTACATGGTAAGGCGTTATAACTATATAGCGTGACTCCATTCTCATACATAGGGGCAAAGAGTTTACGTACTGAGAATATGGCACGCCAAAGACGCTATTTCGAAAGGATAAGTGATAGATGGGCCTATTATGATATATTTTCAATTGTTTTGCTGACTGAACTCCTCACCTCCTCTCCTCTTACTATGATGACTACTACAGCTACTAACTACTGCGATGCATGGGAAATGGATATTTTGTATTATGGATCTCCTTCATTGGACCTTCATTGAAAGAAGGATTAAAACTAATCAATGGTATAGGACATGAGACAATGGTGCGCACATGGCGTTGAATAGAATCGCTCTGTCGGCTAGACGAGTACAGAAAACAAATAAGAAGAAAAAAACAACAGCGCCCCATGAGACAGAGCCTCTCCGAACATTATCCCGAATCCCATGATCATGCCCCTTCTCTCGTGTGAGACGAAAAACAAAATAAGAAAAAGAAAAAACTGTAAACATAGCGCAGGTATCGTACATGGAGATCATTTCTGGAAAGGCCATCTCATCTCGTTGTCTCGGATCCGCTGTTTTTGAAAACACAATTCATACTGAATTACGACAGAAGGTTCTTGAGAGATGGACTTGCGCTCGCCCCCGATGCCGCGCTCGCTCCGTTGGCGCCGGCATACCGACCACTGCTTGTTGGTCTCGTCTGAGCATTCGCCTGGTCCTCTGGTTGGCCTGGGGTGCTGGGCAGCTGGGGGTCAACGCTGCCTCGCAGTGATGGCGAATGGGCTGGCGCGCTCAGGACACGATCGACAGAGTACATTCGAGGGGGACCACTGCTGAGGGAGTGCTGAGGAGAGTGGCGCACCATGGTCGCGTGCACATCTGGCGGAGAGGCAGAAGCTCCATATGAACGTGGTCCGGGAGCATGCACCGGACGAGGAGAGGGCACAGCAACCGGTCCATACGGGCTCTGATGCGGCGGCGGGTAGGCATGAGGTGGCGGCGGCGGCGGCACACCGTTGGCATAGTGCGGCGGCGGGGGAGGAGGAGCGTGATGAGCAGGTGCGGCATAACCGTTCATGTGCTGCGGAGGCGGGGCGTGATAGCCAGGCAGGCCGTTAGGTTGCGGTCCGCTCGGGGGAACGCCATTACGAAGGTTGGGATCTCCGTACTCATTTGGCCGTTGTTCGTATCCAGGGTATCCGCCATGAGGACCTGCACCCATAGGTCGGGGCAGTACGCCCTGCTGGACGTGATGGGGCTGCTGCCCGTAAACCGGGGGGTATTCCGGCACAAGTCGCGGAGCAGGAAGAACTGGCGCTCGCTGAGAGGTGAAAGGAGACGGACGAGGTTCTGGGGAAGACTGGGCCACTGGCTTTTTGATGTGGCATTTGTGACATTCATAAGACACAGCGCTCGACTGCGCAGGCGCCTGGTGATAGTCATTTGGTGTGCCAGGAGGCTTGTCCGGCGTACTGAAGTCTCCATTGAGTCTAGGAAGCGAGCTCTGCGAGAGACTAGGGGTGTGGAATGAAGGGCTGGCCGAGCTCGCGTTTGGATATCTCGCATCGACAGACTCACTCGGAGTGACCCCGTTCATCAACGGTGTGCTGGTCCTGCCACCAGTGCCTCGTAATCCATTCTCCACGGGCCACCACCTTGGACTGGCAATTGTACAGCAGCGGATGCACTTCTTGTCTGCCTCCGCCGCTGCAGGAGGACGCGACGCCGTATGCCCCTCGGAATCGATGACCATCTCATCTGGAGCCTCTTCCGGCGAAGTCCGCGAGCTCTTGCTGCCGTCCTTTTGATGAGATGCTACCGTGCCATTGGCAGTCGACGCGCGACGATTTCCTGGAGTAATTCCATTCTGCGTTGAAGCGCCAACCGACTGCTGCACATGTGCCGCCTTGCGCACAGTTCCCGTCAAAGTCAGATCGGCCTGCTTGTAGGTCTGCGCGTATAGTTGCAGAGCATTCATATCTTCCTGTTCGGCTGGCTCGCTCATTTCGTGCACGACGGTTTGCAATGTATGGCCAGGGCACCAGATCCCGGCGCTCGCAGACCCTACCTCTTCACCTAGCTTGATGGTGTTGATCGAATCCTTCCGGGAGCTCTTCACGGGCGTCACGTCGAATCCGAACGTGTATTCATTTTGGAAGGCACAGCCAACATGGAACTGAGCATCACAGCCGGGGAACTGGCAAGGTACGCAGGCTCCCTTGTTGGTCTTGCAAATCTTGCAGACTCCTCTGTACCGGTCAGCTGGGATCAACCCGAAGCCTTCTGCGGGCTCCATTTCTCTCGCGTTGCCAAATTTGATCTCTGGGTTCCAGATGGCGCACATCACATGGACCCAATTGTTTCCTGCTGTTCTCTTCAACGGCTCTCGGGGACCAATTGGCTTCCCGACTGCTTCCTGTCTTTGCCTGTAGAGCTTGATAGCTTCAGCGACCATCTCCTTCTCCAGTCGCTCCTTTTCTTTTTCTCTATCAGTCTTCTTCTTATGCGTCGACTTTGGTGGTTCCATCAGCTCATGTTCGGTCCATGTAACTGGACATAGAACACATTCATAGGACGTGGAGATCATCGGATTCCTGTCGTTCAAACACATGTCACAAAACCATTTCGTGCAGTTCCGCGTAGGGCTGACTCCATAGCAGCTGCGATGCACGGTGAGACGACAATCCCGGCAGGATAGATGCTGGTCGCCCATGGGCTCCATCTTGTTACAGACGGCACAGGGCAGTGTCTTGGCCTTGGGAGGATCGGGGATGATTGGCGGTGGCTCCGGTGCCTTCTCAGGGGCCTGTTTCTTCCTGGGGGCCGGCTCCACAGAAGTCCCAGTCGAGGGAGCACTGTCTCTGTCGGTCGTTTTCGCCTTTTTCTTTGGCGCTTCTGTCGGTGCGGCAGGCGGCGCTATTGCACTGACATTGATGCCCAGAGCTGCTGCGGCCGCCGCTGTAGTAGAGCTGAGCTCGTACGGCGTCTCGATGGCCACAAGCAGTTGAGAAAGCAGGTCTTCCTCGACACGCCGGCGCCAAGCCTTGGTTCCACCCTGGGAAATCTTCTTGGAGACTTCATTGATGTCTTCCCATTGTAGTCCGTACTTGCGCCACACGAGGGCACACTGCAGGCACAGTGCGACCATGAGTTGCGCGCCTTTGTCGCGCTTGGACGAAGGCTCAGCGGGGACCGTCGTACCTGGCTGAACAGCAGGAGCACGTCGCCATTGCCGAGAATTCCGTGCATTGCAGAATTTGCACTGAAAGCCACGCTTCTTGTCCGCAGCCTTTGCGCTATCAAAGGCAGAATCGTCCTGATCATCCGCCACATCGTCCACCAATTTTGCAGTGCTATTATCGGCTCGTTTGGCCTCTTTCTTTCCTCGTCGTCCTTCGTAGTTGCCCCAGATTTGCTGACCTCGAGGTGTCTTCTTCCACATATAGTAGAAGCGAACGATCTGATAGTGCGGAACGGTGCCGACATGCTTCGTAACCAGACGCAGCTCTGATCCGTATTTCGCCACACCTTGTTCAAAGACTTTGACTTCTTCGGGACGGAGATGGGGCTCCTTGAGATCCTTGTATTTGTTGACTTGCTTGAGTTTTGCTAGAGCGGCATCGACATTGAAGCTCTCTGAATAGAGTAACTGTAGCGCTTTATCGAGAAAGTTGGTCGAATACTTCTCCAACCCTTTCTGGGGAGCGATTTCCTTGGCTCGTTCCATATAGTCGTCGACGAATTTTTCGCGCTCCTCGAGGCTCATGTTTGAACCAGGCGCATCATCTTCTCCGCGGCTGGGGATCTGAGAGGCCTCTGGCATCTTCCAATGTAGCTCTGCTGTACGAACCTCCTTCCCACCCACTGGCACCGGCTCGTCCGCTCCACGGCGTACGTACCCAGCCGGCTCGTCCAGAACCCACTTCGGACGCCTGGCTCTTTCTTGCTTCTCTGCCTCGATTGCAGCTAAGGCGTCTTTTGACAGCTTGACCGCGCCGCGACCAGCTCCCTTCGCATACTTCTTCTTGATGTCTATAGGTTTCACATATTCGATCGGCTGGCCAAACCATGGACCGACGTTGGCCTGGTGGCGCGGTCCTAGTCGTGAGCTGGCTCGCGGGTATATCCGGTCATCGTAATCCAATGCATCCTCCACACGGCAGTGGATTCCTAGATAGCGATACGGCCACATTCGAGATTGGGCGATTTGATCGGAAGTGGCTGGCTTCGGAAGACTCTCTTCGGCTACTGCGGGAGTGCTGACACCAGTGCCATTGGGCGCTCCTTGCGCATCCTCTTCCTCTTCATCCAGGATCTCCTCTTCTGCTTCACCTGCTCCCTCGCCCAACGTAGGCGTGTTTCGAGCTTCCAGTTTCTGGTCGTGTTTTCGACTGCACGCGGCACAAGCCCAGGCGAAACCTCGAGCGGGCTTTTTTGTCAGGACAGGCCGGACACAGTACATATGATAGGTGGATTTGCAGACCGCACAGTCCACGGAATCGGTGCTAGCAGCATAAGCACTGCAGCGCTTGCAGGTCTTGACGGCGCTTGTTAATTCCTTCCGTCGGCCCACCTCCACCAGCACGAATTTCCAGCGCTCATCGAGCACCTTTTTAACGTTCGCGGGCACGTTGATGACCTTGCTCGTGGGAATCACCTCGTAGTAGCGATGGATGTAGCGGTCGAACATCTTGTCGAACCAGAAAGCATCCTTCATCTTCCTGTATTCATCCAGGTCCTCAATCTCCGAGGTGTGTAAGATTTGGCACTTCCCACGTAACGAGGTCAAGGGGCACGTGTCTGAATGCATTGAGGCGAAAACGAGGCGGCAATCGGTGACTTTGCGTTGAATATCGCGTGGCCGGTAGTACCAATTCACTCTCAGTGCTTCAATTGGCCCGTTGGGTTTCTCCTTCGACGGCAGGAATTCCATAATCCGCGCCAAGTAGTATGGTTCGCCGGGAGGTTCGCAAATGAGGTAGACATGATCTAAAATAGCAGGTCAGCATGAGCATTCGAGCGCAATTCGTAAATGACAGGAGAGAAAGGGAGACGCACCGTTGACTGCAAGCACCGTTCCATCGTCCGCCTTCAACTTCCCGTTCTTCAAATAAGCCCCATGCGTCTCAAACGTCATCATATTGGAGCCGTTCGCCCGACGGGAGCCTTCTGGGGCGGTGGTGAAGATCTTCTTGGACGAGCTCGACGTGTTCTCTGAGGCCGAACCAGTCCCGCTGGCGGGCTGCTTGCGCTTCCGCGACGCTGTCGAGCCTCCATTGGCAGCATTGGGGTTGGCAGAGAAAGTCGACGTGCCTGGGATGGCCTCTTTGGCGGTTGTCGCTCCGTTGGTGCCGTTCACGGTGGCCTGACCCCGTCGCGTGTGGCCTGCGGGCGTTTTCTCTTGCTCCGCGGTTGGGGAGCCATTCGCGGTGTTCTGACCGCTTGTTGCACCGCGTTTGGAACCGCCCGTCTTCTGCGCAGGACTCGACAACTCGAGCTCCATATCGATATCGCGGTCCTCGGCGTAATTGGGTCGAGGGGCGCCATTTCGACCTCTGGATCGCGTCCCGTAGGGCGCAGGCGTGGCGGAGTTGCTGGCAGGGTCATTGCCCGCGAGCTCTGAAGAGGATGACATACTGGCGGTCATGGGCTGCGAGTCCAGTCCGTTCACCGCAGCACCTCGAGCGGGCGAGCCGGTGGTGTTGGTGGATTGAGCAGAGGGGTGACCGGGGGCGGACTGACGGCCCTTGGCCGATGCGGCCCCAGCACCGGAGGGAGAATCAAGCGTGGTGTCCGAAGCCTGGGGGTCTCGTGCAGGTGAAGATTTATCAACGGACATGACGAGGCCTCAGGAGCAGTCGAGCAGCAGCTCCAGGGCCAGGTGCACTCCGACGGAGCGTCGGTGGTGACAGCAGAAAAGACACGGACCAGGACGCGGAGAATGCGAGCTCAAAGAACGGAGCGTGGCGGGAATGCGATCACTCATTAGCTAAGTGGTGGGCTCGAGCACACACGGGGGCAGATCATCAAAAGTGCAGCCAGCAGAATCTCCTGGGGCAGCGTGGACCGGGGAGAGCGAGCACGCAGAATTTCGAGGTCTGCGGCCCGCGAGTCCGCGTGGGAAACGTTGATATCTGAATATCAAGTTCTGCGCGGATGAGGGAAGACAGTCTGGAGAGCGAACTACCAGAAGAGGACAAGTCCCGGATGTGCGCAGCCAAGAGGCCGTAGTAGTAGTCAAGTAGCAGCGTCAGCCGGGCACAGGAACATCAAACAGTGGAAGACTGTATGTATGCCTGGTAGCCAGCCTCGAGAGCACGAGACCCAAAGGGGGGAGGACAATATGGATGATGGGAGTGAAAGAGAGAGTGAGAGAGGAAGAAGGGGGGGTGAGAGGAGAGAAAAGAAGGAGGGATATGGCGTCAAATGTCGAATGGCAGAGGGACGGCGGAAGTTGATGTAGGGGGAAAGAAGAGAAGAGAGAAGAGAGACTGAGAGACAAGAGTAGTGGGAGAAACTACAATAGTCGCGGCGGCGACCAGAGGCAGCAAAGAGGGAGATCCACCCGTCCGTCCAGGCCCGTGGGTGGGAGAAAGTCAAGATGGGAGAAACACCCGGACGAGGACAGTGGAGAGTGTAGTGTAGTGATAGAGGAAGAAGGAAGAAAAGAGAGACGAGACGAAAAGAGAGGAAGAGAGGGAGAAGGAAGAAAGCAGCAGCAGCAGCAGCCGTAGTAGATGATCCGGCAGACCAAACCAGACAAGACAAGACAAGACACCGCGTATTATCCGCCCAGGATCCCGTCCACGTCCCAGGGCGCCTAGTCCCGATGTGTTAATATGACGGATCCTCCACCAGAGCAGAAAAGGTCGAGAAAAGTATCCGTATGTCGAGTCGTTGTCTCTTGGTGATGCCTCCGTGAGGTCTGAGTTCCCCTTGCTCGGTTGGGCGATCTGCCGCTGTGATATTGGTCGGATCGGGACCCGGGAGGGCATCGATCTGGAGTCGAGGAGTGTCTATGGGATCTACGGGGTGAAGAGGGTCACAGATGGGTGATCTGATTCCAGGAGACTACAATAGGGAGATACATAACACTCTAATGAGGGAGGCTGGCTGTGGTGGTGTTGGTGTTACTGGGGACTGCTCCGTCTCAGTCGAGTTCCCCGTTGAGGAATTGAGCAAGATGGAAGCAGGAATGCTCAGCGGGCCGTGGTGCGTGAAGAGCTGCAGCCCCGGAGCGGGTTGGATCTCGAGGTTGTCGAGTCGAATATAGTGGACGATAGGCGGTTTCAAGGGAGCATGTCACTAACTACGGGACTAGCGACTGATTTAGTCTGAACATCAACCTGCCATGTCCTGTCTGCCCCCTCTCTGCATTGGTGAGTACCATGACGGTGAGAATCATGCTGATAATGGTGACCAGAATGATGAGGATGAGGATGAGGATATGATGATCCAGTGGAGGTGGCGTCAGACGATACCGTCAGACGTGCTCGCAGAGAAAAGCGCGAGGATCCAGATATCAGATAGATCCATATTATTCTTTAACCTCCTCCGACAGACTAGACCCGACTTAGTGTGTGTGTGGGTTTGCCCTCAACGGGCAATCAACCAGAAGCCGACCCTGATCGCTGCACCGTCGGAATCGATCCCAGAGCCTTCCGATCTCTGCACTCGAGAGATGCAGACAGGACATGAATCCATCTGGTTCATACTCGAGGACGTGAAGACGAGAGAGCTGGTGGGTTGAGGTCATCATCAAACGAACTAACTAGAGCGCCGGGAGCGAAATGTCCCCCTCCCCTGTGAGGATCGTATCCCCTGCCCTGCCAGAAGATAACCGTGAACTAACTAGTCACCTCAAGTGAACTGACTCTCAGTCTCTAACAGTCTCTTGCCCCAACTTCACCCACTCACCCTAAGCGGACTGGTCAGACGGGCCCGACAAGGCGGTTGCGATGATATTAAATGAAGATTACAATATGGCCAGAGTGCACTGCCAGCATGTACTGTACCATACAACAGAGAGTACCATACGCGACAATCAAGGCAACCAGACTGACGGCACGGACACTGCTCCAATGGCGTCGCCTGGAAGAGGCAGTTACATCCAACAGCGGCTCATTATTCGAAGAGCGTCTGGCGGAATCGGAGGGAATAAGTAATTAACTACTGCTAGCTTGGATTCGCCACACATCGCCTGCCACACCAGAGGGGCGCTCCCCCGGCTTGGCAGACACGATGAGGCACGTTTGGGGCATGAAATAATAATAATAATAATACACGGATGGTGGGCAGAGATTATCATGGCTTTGACATTCCCTTTCGAGCAAAACCTGAATCCGCTCTCTCCAGGGGATCACTCCGTCTGCTGATCAGGATGGTGGTATGGTAATATACCATACTCCTAGAAGGGAACTGCCATAGGAGGAGACAGATTCATGATGACTACTCAGCTTGTACTCATGATCTTTCCTTTTTAATTCTACTCATCGCAATCCTGCTCTCCAGCTCGAGCTGTCTGCTTCATGATCCCTGTCCTCTCAGCTCGTTCCGAGCGTTTGCCGGTTCTCATCGGAGCCTCGGGTTGGTCGGCGACCACCAGGAGAGCTCGAAGCCAGCCAATCTCCCAGTGGCCATCGTCATCTACCATCAGTAATAAGTAATAAGTAATTATGCGGTTGCCTTCGACGGTCTTCTTTCTTCCCTCCCCGCGGCCACAGATGGCGCTCTCCGGCCGCACCGTGCCTGCGATGTTGGGGAGGTGACTGAGGCCGGGTGCTCGCTTCAGAGTTCAACGTGGTCTGCGTAGCCGGCCATGCTAGTCCTTACGACCATGTCGCGGACCCGTAATTAATGCACGCGATAACCGCGACGCTGCAGTGACGAGTCCAGCGGGAATCCCACGAGGACTGGTATCACCATGGATTCTCTGGTAGAGCATCGATCTGGGAGTCGATATCGTCTCCGTCCAGGAGTTAGAAAAGGGCCGGCGACGAGAGAAGAAGCGAAGAATGTCGATGGCATAGTCCGTTGTGCTCTTCGCTACCGTCAGGCTGGCTCGCCCATGACGGGCAATTAGACTCGGACGCGGTCTATCGGCTTAGATGTGCCGCTGGCCAATCACAGCTTGCCATCTGCCCGCTGTCCATCTCCCTCACAGCACGTCTCCTTGGAATACAAAGGAATGGGAATTCCCTGGCGGTCGAGGGATCCTGCGAGAGTTGAATATGAATATTCCTCGATCTTCCTGCCTGGATTGTCATCCAACTGGGTTCCTGCATGCCTCGACAGCCTCTCCGCCGTGACCTGCTGCCCGTGCTGGTGGCGGCGTGATCCGAGCGCTGTCATGGGCCAACCAAGCCCAAGCAAACGGGTGATGGGCACTCGATCCAGGAACCTCCCGCAGGGCTGGCGCTGCCTGCGTCTTCAGGCAGTCTATTCTACTACGCTCACTGCCTGTTCTCGACGACTGCTCCTGAATCAAATACTAACTACTCGACCACAAACGTCCAATTGGGGTCGTTTTTCAACTGACACAATCAGGCACGATAAAGAAAACACCACTCACTGACTAAAAAAGACGAAAAAGACAAAGGGAGAGCCTCCATTGTGGAGAATCTGACCCCATGCTCCTTGATCGTCTGTCAGACACAACAATAATGCCTGCCCTCTGTCTGCTCGTCAACTCGATCTGACCAGACTGCCGTGAGCATGTCAGGCCAGCCCTTCCAGACGCATGGTTTCCAAACCTCTGTCGACCTCGCCCGCAGGCAGACCTACACCAACTCGACAGCTGGTACCACTGACAATACTACTACAGCAAGTATCACCACCGTCACCCCGCTGGCGGGCGTGAAGCGACCCTGGGGCAGTAACAACAACAATAACGACCACCACGCCAACCCCTCGACGGTCGATCCTCCCGTCTTTACCGACCGCACAATCAGCCATCAAAATCCTAAC
This sequence comes from Paecilomyces formosus, assembly GCA_029606185.1. NCBI lineage: Eukaryota > Fungi > Ascomycota > Eurotiomycetes > Eurotiales > Thermoascaceae > Paecilomyces > Paecilomyces formosus. Next base: position 884,165 of record JAPVCB010000036.1, read on the forward strand.
CATGTCCAGTTCGTGCGCGCATCCGCCTCCACTCGCAGGAACCGCATTGCCGCTAGTGCCATCCGCGGGGCCTCCGGTACCGTGACCGCGGACCAGCTGCCCTCCGAGTACTCCCAGAGAACGGCGCTGCCATCGACGCCGGCGCCCAGCCAGAATGCTCTGCTGTCGCTGCGCTGTCCCAGATACGGCCTGCCTGCGGCGTTGGTCACCAATTTCGAGACCCTGGGCGTCAACAGTATTTACCCATGGCAGGCCTCCTGTCTGCTGGGCCGCGGCCATCTCTCGGGCGAGAAGAACCTGATCTATACCGCCCCGACGGGGGGCGGGAAATCCCTCGTAGCAGATGTCTTGATGCTCAAGAAGATCATCGAGAACCCATCCCGCAAAGCCATCCTCGTGCTGCCCTATGTAGCCTTGGTGCAGGAAAAGCTGCGATGGCTGCGCCGTCTCGTCGAGGGCGTCTCCAAGAACGTTGCGGAGGACGATGACGGTGATGCGGAGATGGCCACCGGTCGTCGTCCCTGGAAACAACAGCAGAAAGCGATTCGAGTAACGGGGTTTTTTGGAGGCAGTAAAACCAGAGCAACGTGGTCTGATACCGATATCGCGGTTTGTACTATAGAAAAGGTGCGCAAGCCACCGTCCACAGGGTCTGATTCGCTCCCTCTGATCGGACATATAGGCCAATTCTCTCGTAAACACCGCCATCGAGGAGTGCAAGATCGACGACCTGGCTGTCGTCGTCCTGGACGAGATTCATATGCTAGATGACGAAAGCCGTGGTTATCTCATGGAGCTGATGATCACAAAGCTCCTGCTCCTGCAACAAGATATCCAGATCATCGGCATGAGTGCCACTCTTTCAGTATGCCTTTGCTAAGCAACCGTAGATCTAAATGACCAAGATGTTGACAGACTGCAGAATACGGAACTCCTGGCAGAGTGGCTACGTGCGAACTTCTACATCTCCAAGTACAGGCCCATCCCCATAGAGGAGTACCTCGTCTTCGACAATGCTATCTACCCGGCCGCCAGTGCGAAGGAATTCTTCCAGACGGCGATCCAGTTGAACACGACTGCCTCTCCAACCGCTGTAGAGCCCTGCAGGACGATAGACAGATCGTCCTTCAGGGAATTGGCAAACCCTATGGCGAACGCTATGGTCGCCTTGGCCGTTGAGACGGCGACGGCGGGCTACGGTGCCTTGGTCTTCTGTGGCAGCCGTCATGCTTGTCAAGTCAACGCTGTCCTGATCAGCGAGGCGATGCCGGAACCTGCGTCCTTGGATCCGGACGTTTTGGATGGGAGATTGGACCTCTTGGCTGATCTCCAGAGTCTTCCTTCTGGCCTCGATCCGGTCTTCCAGACTACGATCGTCAAGGGAGTTGCTTTTCACCGTGAGGTCCTTGTCTCTAATGTTGCCGTGTAGACAACTGACGCGATATCAGATGCTGGATTAACCACTGAAGAGCGAGAGTTAGTCGCGCGAGCGTACGACCAGGGCATTTTGAGGGTGCTGGTAGCGACCTGCAGTTTGGCGGCGGGAGTCAACCTCCCCGCAAGAAGGGTCATCATGCACGGTGCTCGGATGGGTCGAGACTTGGTAGGACCTGCGATGTTGTACGTTATGGGAACCATCTAGTTCCAGCATCAGAACTGACTGTCGCAGACGCCAGATGCGTGGTCGTGCCGGTCGTAAAGGCAAGGATGAGGTGGGCGAAACCTATCTTATCTGTCAGAAGGCCGATCTCGAGGCTGTTGCAGAGCTCCTGGACGCGGAAACACCAGCTATTGCCAGTGGACTTGCCCCGGAAAAGAGAGGTGTAAAGAGGTATGGCGTGAATCTGCCTGGCTGGCAATGTTGCTGACATCGCAAGGGCACTTTTGGAAGCTATAGCTACCCGGCTGGTATCGGGTCGCGATGCGATCAAGGAATACGTTGAATGCACGCTGATCTACCGGACTGCAGATAACAAGGATATATACAAGATGATGGATGCGACTTTACGGGAGCTGGTTGATGAGGACCTCTTACGACTGAGGGACGATGATTCGTACGAGCCTACCGAGTTGGGACAGGCCATTGTCGCCTCTGCCTTCTCCCCTGAGGACGGCATGTTCGTCTACGAGGAGCTCAAGCGGGCCTTACAGGCTTTTGTGATGGATGGAGACATGCACGTTTTCTACATGTTCACTCCGCTGCAAGTCGCTCTGACCACTGAGATCGACTGGCCGACATTCAGGGACCAGCTCGAGAATCTAGACGACAGCGGCCTGCGAGCTCTTCAGTTTGTTGGCGTACAACCCGGCTTCGTGAATGCAATGTAGGTCATTGCAAGATATTTCTTAGGGGCACCATCTCTAACACATTGCAGGGTGCAAGCTGGATCTTCGCTCAAAAAAAACAGCCCCGCGCAAGTCAAGCAAGCCCGAATCTACCGCCGCGCCTACACAGCTTTCCAACTGCGCGATCTCAGCAACGAAGTCCCTCTCTCCACGATCGCTCGACGCTACCACACTCCGCGAGGAGCTGTCCAGAATCTCGCTCAGACCTGCCATGGTTTCGCCGCTGGCCTGGTCAAATTCTGCCAACGCATGGGCTGGGGCATGCTCGCTGTCGTTCTGGACCACATGCGCGATCGTCTGGAGGCCGGCGCGCGGGCTGATCTCCTGGAGATGGCGCAGGTCGCCTATGTCAAGAGCTGGACAGCGCGCGTCCTGCGCGAGAACGGGTTCCGAAGCGTACGAGAACTAGCAGAAGCAGAGCCGAAGGATCTCGTCCCGGTGCTCATGATGGTGAGTGGCTGACTCGTCCAGGTTGATGACGAGTAGTTGCTGGATAGATGGTTGACACTCCCATCCAGGCCAACCCACGCAAAGCACAGAAACACCAACAATATCCAAAAGAAGCGGAGCGCTGCGCTGCGAAGCTCCTTGCCAAGGCAGAGATTATTGTGGCATCAGCGAATAAACTTTGGGGTGTGTCTACACATTCTCGATTCATTGAGAAAAAGAAACTAACAGTGAAACCCGCGATTTAGAACGTCAAACACAAGTCGATATAGACGAATGAATTGGAATCGATAGAATTAGCGACTTCACGATATCGGATGTGTTGTTTGGAAGATACACTGTTTTTTTTTTTTTTTTTTTTTTTTTTTTTTTTTTTTTTTTTTTAAGA